>QZGG01000416.1:0-150237 GCA_006409495.1 Sedum album
AAGATATGCTTAATCTGCGCTATTGGTTTGTGATGGCAGAAATTGGAAAGACTTACAGAAGAGGAGCAAGTTGAGAAGCCATTTCAACGGAAGCAAATGAAGATCAGATTTCCAGAACGTGGACAGAGCGGAAGATCTGTAGTCACGATCAAGAATTTGGATTTTCAGTTTGGTGATAATGTAAGTTTGTACCTACAGACAATTTTGAATTTTCATGACAGCAAGACTTCTTTGTAATCAGATCATTATGGTATCGAGAAATGAGATATTGTATCTGTTTGTCTGTGTAGGTACTATTTAACAAAGCCAATCTAATGATTGAACGTGGTGAAAAGGTTGCTATTATCGGTCCAAATGGGTGTGGAAAAAGTACTCTCCTCAAGCTTATAATGGGTTTGGAGAAACCAACTGGAGGAGAGGTTATCCTAGGGGAGCATAATGTGGTAGCAAATTATTTTGAGCAGAACCAGGTTTGTTTAAACTGGCCTTTTTGGTGTTTATATCTGCGTTGTCATAATTCCAAAGCTTTCTAGTTTTATTCCGGTATACGGCTTTTGATGTTGTTGGCGTTACTCTTTTCAGGCTGAGGCACTTGACCTTGAAAAGACAGTTCTTCAAACTGTTGAAGAAGTTGCAGAAGACTGGAAGCTAGATGATATAAAAGGGCTTCTGGGACGTTGTAATTTTAAGGCTGATATGCTAGATCGAAAGGTCTCACTTTTAAGTGGTGGAGAGAAGGTAGACTTATGGTTTATGTATACGCACGTCATGTATATCATCTTAATCTGCCCATATGCAAATCCTTTTCGTTTTTCCTTCGAGAAACACATACAGTCTGATCTCTTGGTATTTTATATATTCTGTTACTCATGCAGGCCCGACTTGCATTCTGCAAGTTCATGGTAAAACCTTCCACATTGCTTATACTGGACGAGCCTACCAACCACTTGGATATTCCTTCAAAAGAAATGCTTGAAGATGCAATTTCAGAATACAAAGGCACTGTCATCACTGTTTCTCATGACAGATACTTCATTAAGCAAATTGTTAACAGAGTCATTGAAGTGCAAGACCGTAAATTATATGACTATGATGGCGATTACAATGTAAGTTCTCCATCTTGGCTAAACTACTTTTTCATTGAACAAATTTTTCCGTAATCTGGCAGCGAGCTTGATGGAACACGATCTTGATAAGCAATAATTAATCTACTGTTCATTTTTGATTTCTTTATTCAACAGTATTATTTAGAAAAAAACCTAGAAGCCAGGGAAAGAGAGCTGGAGCGGGAGGCAGAACTCGACGAGAAATCCCCAAAAAACAAAGCCAAATCAAAGATGTCAAAGGTTAGAGCCTTTTCCCTCAATTCAAAATCTCAACATTCTACATATTCATAGGGTAAAATGTACCTGACCCCGTTGTTTTCGCTGATAATTGTTATAGAGCGAAAAGGAAGCCAGGAAGAAACAAAAAATGTTAGCTTTCCAGCAAGCAAAATCAAAGTCCAAGGGATCAAAGAATGCCAAAAGATGGAACTAATCAGCAACAAATCTCATCTTCATTCTGCTCAGCCTCAAGCCTTGTAAAGACACGAAAATCCTTAGCAATTTAGATGATTGAATCTTTGCATCTACCACACCCCTCATCATCATCTGTATATACAAACCTGTAAACCTCGCTCTCATTCACATTTTTAGACATGGGCACATACAGGTTCTTAAGAATGTTGATTCCATCATCATAAGTTACAAATAAAGCTGTTTTCTATAATCTTTGGTGATAGAAACAAGAGACAGCTATTAGCAAGTACACATTCAAAATTCAGTAATTCAAAGTGATCATGAAAATCTAGTAATGAAAAAAACAGCCAAATTTGTGATGTTTTGCTGCCCCCGTTCAAAACAGTAGACCACTAAGTTCCATGCACACACGTGTACTACACCACCCAAATACCCAATCGTGGCCTACCCACAAAATCTCTCCATTTTTTCTTTCCCGTAACAACTCCCAATCACGACCAACCAAACCAAACCCCATTTTCTAACCTTGACTTTCTTGACTCAAACTCATGCATCACTTCATCATGGATTAACTTTTTTTTTGATTAATCATCATGGATTAACTTAGTGCACAAAACTATAACTACAAAATGAGCAACTTTTCACTTTTCAGAGTCTGTGAAGCATAATTACAACAATGGTGGCACAATCATTTCTTAATTAAGCAAATAATAAAGATGACAACACGCACGAACACCCAGACAATGACAAAACTCATAATTAAAATCCAATTAATTCTCACAAAAATATATGATTATATCACACAAAACAGCCCATGCATTAAATTTACACACTCATTTTCTAACCATTTACATTCATTTATAAGTTAACCCTTTCTTAAATTAATTAATTAATTATTTCTTGAAGTTAATCATAGAATAATTACTTAATTAGAGGGTGAGACAAACCACATGGCGTGTGATCAGCTGCTGTTTCGTCTTCTTCTTCCTCATACTCCTGATCTCATCTTCTTTCTCTCACCTCCATCTCTCCTTCTCCTTCTCTCTTTATCATTCATCATCTCTGCAACATAGAATCCAGTGAGCATCATCTTTCTTAAACTGAATCTGCCTCTGTTTCCGTCTATGGCGGAAAGTATTTAACCTAAACCCTACTGGTACTTAAAATGGACCTTAAGAATCAACTCTTCTTCCACCTTTTTCTCTTAACTTTCACAAACCCATTTCGATCTTCATCTTCTGCTTCATTAACTGATGTACAGAGATTACTTAATTTCAAATCCAAGCTGGAAAACCCTACACTTCTTCCCACATGGGTTTCAAAAACAACTCCCTGCTCGTTCAACGGCGTCTCATGCAAAGATGAGTCTTTTAACGTTTCTTCAATAGCCCTCGATGGAATCCCGCTCGGGGTTGAGTTTCGATATGTTGCTGAGTTTCTGCTTCCGATGACGAATTTGGAGTCGTTGTCGTTAACAAGGTTGAATCTTTCCGGGTCTGTTGAAGCAGATTCCTGCTCCGATTCGTTATTTCAGTTAGATCTGTCTGGGAATGCGTTGACCGGGTCGTTAACAGATGTCGGTCAGTTGAGTGTCTGCTCCGGGTTGAGGTCGTTAAATCTTTCATCTAACCGGATCGATTCCCTCTGGCAGTTTTTCGATAAGTAAACTTCAAAGTTTGGATCTTTCGTACAATTCGTTGCAGGGGTTGGATGTAGTGGAGAAAATCGTTTCCGGAGGATGCGAGAATCTCGCGCGGCTGTCGCTCAGTGGAAATAAGATTAGTGGAGAGGTTGATGTCTCCGGTTGTTTTAATTTAATTCAGTTGGACATTTCGTCGAACAACTTGTCTGCACCATTTCCGACCCTCGGAAAAGCCTGCTTTTCCCTTCAACATCTGGACCTCTCCAGCAACAAATTCTCCGGCGAAATTCACGGCGGGATCATATCCTGTACCCAGCTGCGTTTCCTGAATCTCTCCAGCAATCAATTCACTGGTACTCTTCCGACTCTTGCAGGTAAGAATGTGGAGTTTGTGTACTTGTCCAATAACGATTTTAGTGGTCTGATTCCTTCGACCCTTGCTGATGTGTGCGGCTCATTGGTCGAGTTAGATCTCTCTGGCAATGTTTTGTCCGGCACTGTTCCAGGAAGCCTAGGATCGTGTTCGCTGCTGAGTTACTTCTCTGTAGCTAGCAATAATCTTACTGGTGATCTGCCCATTGATGTTTTTCTTAAAATGACGAGCTTGAAGAAGTTGTCTCTCTCGTTTAATCGGTTTACCGGGACGCTTCCAGATTCTTTTCCAGAGCTAACAATGTTGGAAACGTTGGATTTGGCGTCTAATAACTTTTCGGGTGCAGTCCCGTCTGGACTTTGTCAAAATAGCGGCAGAAGTTTGAAGGAACTGTATTTACAGAATAATATGCTGATAGGAGAGATCCCGGTGACTATCGGGAAATGTGTGAATTTGGTGTCTTTGGATTTGAGCTTCAACCATCTGACCGGCGTGATTCCAGCAAGCTTTGGATCTTTATCGAAGTTAAAGGATTTGATTGTATGGTTTAATCAGCTGGAAGGTGAGATCCCGCAGGAGCTAGAGAATTTGGGACTGCTGGAAAATTTGATTCTTGATTTCAACTATCTGACAGGTACAATCCCTTCCGGATTGAGAAAGTGCTCGAATTTGAACTGGCTTTCATTGTCTAACAACCAGTTGAGTGGTGAAATTCCTTCGTGGATTGGAGAAATGAGTAACTTGGCCATACTTAAGTTGAGTAACAATTCGTTTTATGGTCCCATTCCGCGTGAGCTTGGGGAATGCAAGAGCTTGATTTGGGTTGATCTGAATAGCAATTTACTTAACGGGACAATCCCTGTTGAGCTTTTTAAGCATTCAGGGAATATACTGGCGGGGATGGTGTCTGGGAAGAGGTTTGCGTATGCTAAAAGATATGGAAGCAAAGAGTGCCATGGAGCGGGGAGTCTGATGGAGTTTGCTGGCATAAGGCATGAAGAGCTAAATAGGCTTTCAACGAGGAGTCCGTGTAATTTTACTCGAGTTTATAGTGGTATTATGAGGCCAGATTTTAAACATAATGGTTCGATCATATTCCTTGACATTTCTTACAATCAACTGTCTGGTGAGATACCGAAGCAGATTGGCAGTATGTATTATCTTTACATTTTGAATTTGGGGCATAACTATCTGTCTGGCGTCATCCCGGAAGAGATGGGGGATTTGAGAACGCTCAACATTCTTGACTTGTCGAGCAACAAGCTTGATGGGTCGATCCCCAAATTCATTGGCTGGTCTCACATCTCTAACCGAAGTGGATTTGTCAAATAATGACTTGTCCGGGCAGATCCCCGAATCTGGTCAGTTTGAGGTCCTCCCCGCAAGTGGTTTCTTAAACAACAAGAGGCTTTGTGGGATTCCTCTTCCAAAATGTGGTTCTACTTCAACCTCCGGTGTTGGCTCTCATCAGAAGTCCCATCAAAGGCAGGCATCATTAGCTGGGAGTGTGGCAATGGGACTATTGTTTTCGATGTTCTGCATAGTTGGTTTTGTTTTGATAGTTATTGAGATTAGGAAGAGGCGAAAAAAGAAAGAGGTTGCTCTGGATGTCTATAGGGACGGTAATTCCCATTCAGTCACCATAAACACAACAAACTGGAAACTGACAGGTGCATTTGAGGCGTCGAGTATTAACCTGCTGCATTTGATAAACCACTGCGCAAGCTCACTTTTGCTGACTTACTTGAAGCCACTAACGGCTTTCACAACGACAGCCTCATTGGGTCCGGTGGCTTTGGGGATGTTTACAAGGCAAAACTCAAGGATGGAAACACTGTGGCTATAAAGAAGCTCATACCCTTAAGCGGTCAGGGAGAACGAGAATTCATGGCTGAAATGGAAACCATCGGGAAAATTAAGCATAGAAATCTTGTTCCGCTGTTAGGTACTGTAAGGTTGGCGATGAGCGACTTTTGGTCTATGAGTATATGAAGTATGGATGTTTGGATGATGTGTTACACAATAGGCGTAGAGGCCTCAAGCTAAATTGGGCAGCAAGGAGAAAAATTGCTATCGGTACTGCTAGAGGACTGGCTTTCCTCCACCACAACTGTGTTCCGCATATTATCCACCGGGACATGAAGTCAAGCAATGTGTTGCTAGACGACACATGGAGGCCAGAGTGTCAGATTTCGGCTTGGCAAGGTTTATGAGTGTAATGGACACACATCTGAGCCTCAGCACATTATCAGGCACACCTGGCTACATCCCACCTGAATATTGCCAGAGCTTCATATGTTCCACAAAAGGGGATGTCTATAGTTATGGTGTAATCCTACTCGAGCTCCTAACAGGTAAACAGCCCACAGGCTTGCCAGAATTCGGAGACAATAATCTTGTAGGGTGGGTCAAGCAACATGCCAAGCTCAAAATCACTGATGTCTTTGACCAAGAGCTTTTAAAAGCAGATCCAAGCATCGAAATGGAGCTCTTACTGCATTTAAAGGTGGCATGCGCTTGCATAGATGATCGCCCTACGCAACGGCCAACTATGATTCAAGTCATGGCTATGTTCAAAGAGATCCAAGCAGGTTCTGGCCTTGACACAGCCTCTATCCTTTCAGCCTGAACCTTCCCTGAGTTCGATCTGTACCACCTAGTCCAGGACATATATACCCCAAATCCTAGTACATGATTCTTTGCAGACAACATAAGTTGGCAGGATGAAATTCTTCACAATTTTTTTGTAGTCATCATCATCATTATCATCCTTGTATGTACCAATTATTGCTGGCTGCTATGTGAATTGTGATCTTACATACACATGTGATTCATGTATTTTGATAATAATGGTGCCATAAATGAGGTTACAAAATAGGGCCAACATGAACATAGTTAATGATGTTTGAAATCTTGTCACTATACAATTCTTTAGCTGGAGCTGGACCATCCACAACCATGTCTATTCCTCCATTATTGCACATACTTTGTAACGCTGTTGGACTTTTCACTTCTTGACTTTTACTTATCAACTTCCAAATCCTTTCAAATGCCCAATTTATTGCACTCCCAAAATCCTCTCAACACCACATCTATAAATAAACACTCTTCACTTATACAAAGGTCTCATACTACAATGGCTTCAAGAACATCATCTCATGATCTCCTCTACCTCGTCGTCCTCCTCGCCTTCGTGTCCTCCCCTCTCTCAGCCCGTTTGCTCAACAACCCTATTCCATCGGACACAGCGAGCAGTTTGGTATCGAGACTGAAGCTGAATGAGGACGGCTCTTCGAACAACTCATGCTGGGACTCATTGTTTCAGCTGCAGTCATGTACTGGTGAAGTCATACTATTTTTTCTGAATGGTGAGACTCAACTTGGAGAAGACTGCTGCAAGGCTGTTGGACTTATAGAAGAGTATTGTTGGCCAAGTATGATTGCGTCTCTTGGGTTTTCTGATCAGGAAGAGGAAGTGTTGCGTGGTTATTGTGATAAACAGAATGCTGCTGGTGGTCATTAAACATGTACTAAATGTCTGTTTAGAATCTTCCACTTTCTGAAACATGTTTTGATGACTCATCATCTTACTACTAATAATTCATCCAAATTTAATGGATTTTATTTTATTTTATTCATTCTAAATAAAAAAACGACATCATTGTAAGCGAGGAGTGTTCAAAGCGCACCGTTTCGACAATATTCAAATCTCTCCCGCGCCTTGTGTAAGTTGTTATTGGGCTTCTACTCGTCTTACCCGTCCGGCCCAAGTTAGCGTGGCGCTTTCATCCAAAACTGCAGCGTGCAAGCTCGTTCGTATTCAAACGACGTCGTTCAAATACTCATTCAAATCAGTTTAACACTGATCAAAATACAATTTCATGAAAAAAACTTAATTTATAAATGAGTGGTGGAATTTAGAAGAAAGGCTTGAGATTTTCTCTCATAGTAAAACCCATTTGAAACAGAGGCATCAGCAGACCATATCATCACTCCATTCACCTCAAACCCTTCCATTTCCAAAAGCCTCAACGCGTCGAAAAATGCATCACCTTGAATACCTCTGCCGTCGATCTCATAACTAGGCAAAAGCTTCGCCGGATCAAATTCACTGGCACGCTGCGCAAACCTTTTTAAAAATCCAACTGGGGTTCTGACCTTATCAGTGTAAAACTGGTAGTTCATAGTCAATCACATTGTTGTATTCTTCGAAAAGCTGGATGTATGGACCGACAGTGGTGTAGAACGGAGCGATGGAAGCGACGGAGATGACACTTTGGTTCTTTAACATTGTGATGAATTCACCAATGCAGTATGAAAAAGTGGAGTTATGCTTTGGGAAGTTCTCATAATCCACATCAATCCCATCTAAATGGTAAGTCTCAGCTAGAGATTTAAACGAAGTGAATGCATTGTTGATCCATTTTATCGGTTCTTTTGGATCATACCAACTTAGAACTTTTTCACCTAAGCTCCATCCGCTAAGGCTAGCCATGACTTTTACATTTCCGGGGTGTTTCGCTTTGATGGATGCAACAGCTTGAGGAGTCAAGGAAGGTTCCCAATAAGGTGAGAAAATCCCATTTTGGTAGTTCCCTGAAGAATCAGCATCTATTGCAAAACTTAGGATGAAATGGAAGTCTATGCCTTCCTCAACCGGAACCTCATCGAATGTCACACTCACTCCAGTTCCTCCTATATACTCCATCATCACCTTATTTGCCTCAGACACTTCATTACAAAACACAAAATGCTCAAATCATATGTTCCTTGAAAATAAATCTCAAAATAGATGAAAACACAAAGGGGCTTACAATGATGTTGTTGCGCAGCGGCGAGAACCAAAACAAGAAGGAAGACATTGATCATATTTGCAATGACGAGTAAGAATGAGTATACATACAAATTATAATGTGATATATACTGGTGCATTAATAAATAACCCAATAATGAGTAGTGTTTTGTGCATTGTTATAATCCATATGATGTCCGGTTATGAAAAGGCAATTGTGTTTTCTAGTAGTTATCGTCGATACAATCAAACATTTTGGCCGAAACAGAGCAATGGTTTAGTGCAGGACTGCAGACAGCATCTGGAGTTTGCTTGTTTAGTTTAGGATATGTTGGAATTGTTTATTAAACATCGACCCCAAAACTTCAACTATTTATGAATCGACCCCAAAACTTTCTATAAATACATTACGCCACTTTCTTATCGCAATCATTCTCGCCTCAGATTTTCAGAATCCCAACACATTCATTGTCTCAGCTCAATAATGTCGGACGAAGTGATTTTGCTGGATTTCTGGGGAAGCATGTTTGGGATGAGGTTGAGAATCTCTTTAAGGGAAAAGGGTATCGAGTTCGAATACAGAGAAGAGGATTTGCCGAACAAGAGTGAGCTTCTACTCAAAATGAATCCAATTCACAAGAAGGTTCCTGTTCTCATTCACAACGGGAAGCCTGTCTGCGAGTCAAGCATTGCTGTTCAGTACATTGATGAGGTCTGGAATGACAAGACTCCTCTGCTTCCATCAGATCCCTACCAGAGATCTCTGGCTAGGTTTTGGGTTGATTACATTGACAAAAAGGTGACACATTTCTGTTGTTTGTGTTTTTCTAAAGTTTCTAATGAATCATGTGAAGATAAAGATATGTTTTTAATATAGAAGTTATGAGTTACGGCTGAGTCTTTCGCATTTTGAATGATTTATGTTGTTAATTGTTATGAATGTGTTTAATGCTGATGTGGGTATTTCGCGCAATAGGTGTATGATGCTGGAAGGAAGCTGTGGACATCAAAGGGAGATGAGCTGGAGGCGGGGAAAAGAGACTTGTTGGAGAGCCTCAAGGTGTTGGAGGGTGAGCTAGGTGATAAGAAATTCTTTGGTGGTGTGAAGATTGGGTTTGTAGATATCTGTCTGATTGGATTCTACACCTGGTTTTATACTTACGAGAAGTTTGGAAACTTTAGCATTGAAGCGGAATGTCCTGAGTTGATTTGTTGGGCGAAAAGATGCTTGGAGGTTGAGAGTGTGAGCAAGTCAGTGGCTGATCCGGAGAAGGTTTACGGGTTTGTTTCAGAGTTCAGGAAAATGGCTGGCATTGAGTGAGGGGACAGGGAATTGTGACTTCATGTTATTTTCACGTGTTTGTGTTGAAATGTTCTTGTCATGTCGAGAGCCTTTCGGCTGTCTTATCGTCACCTTTTTAAGTATTCTGTGCGTTATATGGAGTTCTTAGGCATTCTGTAGTTGGGGCTGGTGCAACACTTGGATGTGTTTCACCATTCTGATCTGAAATGTTAGAGGAATCCACTCAATAAAAGTCATTGCTTTGTGTTATATATCTTTATCATAAATGTTTTCTACAGGAAGATTTACAGCAGATTATGTTCAAGAAAAAAATTATGGTTCAATTACATATCCTCAGAGTATCGTTCTTGGCCCATCTGTTATTTGCAGAAAAAAGCTTTGTTGGGAAACAGGAGTAAAGTTTCATTCTTGGAAAAAATATATTCGGGTGGCACTTTGTTGAATCCTAATGCGATACAAAACAGTGTGTAAATTTCTACTACACTATGCGGAAGAAATGAAGGTCTAAATGAATATGGCCGGACAAAATCATGCGTAGGAGACAGTCAATGGTTCTTGAGACTCATCATCTTCTGCTGCTGCTGCTGATCTTTTTCTGTAGTACGAGTAAAGAGCCAACTGTAACACTCCCAACAAAGTTCCAATTCCATTTGGAGCCTGAATACAACCATTACACACAATCAAACATCGAAAAAGAGATAGTAAGAGCTGATGGGAAGAAGTTACAACTCACGTAGACAAAGGCATCGTGATTGAAGATTCCATATGCAAAGAAGGAAGCACTCATCAAGAAGGTGGACAGGGAGATGTAAAATGGCATAAACTCCACGCTTTTTGTTCGTATAACCAAATTCTGAAATATAAGAAGCAAAAGGATCAAAGTTTTAATAACCTGCAGGATTGATTTATGTTATGAAATTTCAGACATTTGCAGTGGATTAAGCTGAAACTTACGATAATAAACAGCGGAGAAGCGAACATTGATATTAACGAAGCGCCACTCAGCAGACCTACAAGGTCACGTCTTACACTGTGCTCTGGAATTTGCAAGCTTCCAAGAACAATAATAGCCCACAACGCAAAAACTAATAGTAACATTCCTAACATCTTCAGCTGCCACAGGATAAGACATATTGGTTACTTCAAATTTATACAGCAGAACTTTCCAAGTTGGAATATGTGATGAAATAAAAACGGATGCTGACCTTTCGAGCCTTGTCGACATGAATCATGAAGATGACTGAGTATGTAAGCTGAAAAACTGCACCAACTGAATTGACACTTAATACGAGTAGATTATCCGGAGATACAAGAGGGGAGCCGTACCATAGGCAGATGAGGCAGTTCAAGAGCGCATATATGTAAGGAAGGCCTGAGAAATGTTCAGTTGATCGGTTTCTCAAGATTCTCCTGAATGTTGGACTGAAAGAGGGAAGTGTCATAAGCATAAGGGAAAATATGAAAATTCAACAGTGGCTTTAAAGGATGGAAATATTGTGTGCCAAAAACTTACATTGGGGAGAGAAACAGCCCAAATGCAAAGATGTTACCTGAAACCAAAGAACATCATGAATAGAGTTTCTAAACAACATAAGGATGTCAAAAAATCAATTTCTATAGAACATTTGAAAAGATGGAAGCTTTAGGTTTTACACATGTTCAGTATGATGAAGCTAAGAAGAAGGGGAGCAGAAGGATTACCGGCGACACCGGCTGCATCTTTGAGGAAGGAGGGTGAGAGATGCAAGGCGGAACCAGTCATTCTCATCATGAACAAATGATTAAAGAACCAGCCTGGTTCAAAAGTCTTGTTTATCATCAGTGATAATAGATGTCAGTTTCTCTTTGGAAGCTGGGTATTTGCCAAATTGATGAGTGTTTCATTCCTGGTGCCTGATAGCTGAGGAAGATGGATTAATAGTGACTTTTTTCTATAATAATGTAAATGACAGTAGACCATTCAAGGCAGTTGGGTCTAGAGTATTACAGCTAAAATGACAGTGTTCTCTAGATTTCTAAAGTATGTCACACAAACATGTGAAGATGATGCATCAAAAGAAAAAGGAAACAAAACATGTGAGGATTTATTTTTTGTATAGCCAAATGGTAGTATGCACATGTGGTACCAATTCATTCTACAGGGCTGAGGATGAGGTTTGGTAAAGTTGTGCACTCTTTGTGTTGCTCATGATATGAAAGTGATTATATAAGGCAACTATTAATTAATGTCTTTACGACTGATTCATGCGTGTCGTGTTGTGTTTCTCTTTTTCTCATTTGGCAGTTGCGGAATGAAGTAATACTAACCAGTTGATTGCAGCTCCTCAACTTTAGATATCTACTGGATTTGCATTAAGATCCATCCAATGTAAGATGTTCAAACCAGACCTGAGAATTGAGAAAACGAATTGGCGAGGCTGAATCAAAGATTTAGTAATAATACTCATAAAAGAGAATAGAACTACACATCTAATCACAATCACAGTTGCTGGCATATGCTTGTGGTTGGAGGTTGACCAACCTGTCTTCACGGCCTAAATGTACTGATGGTGCTTAAATCAAGTAGTTGATTTTATCTTCTTTGTGTCTCTTCTATTTGACAGTTCAGATACAGAAATGCAACTATTTACATATGCTTGGGGGTAGCCCAGAGCTAGCTAATATCCCTTCTTTCAGATCAGCAGTTGGCATATAGCTGTAGTTCTCCTTCATTGTAGGTAGTCTCAGTAGCATTAACCACCTTAAAGGGAGATGGGACTTATTATAAGAATAACGAATATCCAGCTTCACATGAACATTTGATTGCGATTTCGTGACAGTTGTGGCCTCTTTATAGGTGTAAGTATTAGATTCCTCAAAGTCATTGATGGATTTCCAGTCCCAGGTGGCCGAGCATTGGGATTCCGGTTCCCCTTATCAACTGGTGCTGCTGGTTGTCTAGCTGGTGACCCACCCGATATCTCAAAGGTCCCAGAGTGGGGACTACAGTGCCTAGCAGGCCACACATCCTCTCTGCGCCCTGGAGTTTCAGGAGTCACCGACCAATCTGCGACACATAAGTCAACTGGCTTTCCTAGATTTGATCACTTTTATGGACATCAATTCATTACTGAACATTATCATAATGTCAATGAAAAAATCAGAAATATTATTTTTCCTGAAAAATATTGTTTCATTTAAAACAAAAACATGGACAAGGGGAATAATTGCAGGCAAATCCTAGATCCACCCTACCAGACCACAACATAAAAATTCAGGTATGCTATAGATTTTTTGTTTCTTGAAGAACTTACTGAATTTTGACAGTCATCAAGCCATTAAAGACTACAGAAAATGTAAATACTAACAACTAACGAAAAAAACATACACATTTCGGTAATATCATAGATAATTTGATGACAGATTATATTACCTCTTCTCATTGGGTCTCTGTTATCCATCATGTTTAGATTTGAGAACAAATCTGGCTCAGTCCTTGTATAGAAGTTAGATGCTGGTTGGATTGCAGATCGTTTCATAGACTCGCATTCATTCCTCAACTGATCATACATCTCATCAAGCTTCCTTTTCTGCCTGGCGTGAGAGGAATATGTTAGAATCAAAGAACGACTAACTTTCAAAGAAATTGAATAAAAGGATAAACCTAATCATAAACCAATGAGCAAGTTTTTACCTGGATTTTTCAGCAAATTTCTCTTGCAACTCCTGCTTGTCCTTGGATAAATTCTCAACCTCTTGTTCCAGCATCTGACACTTCTTTGCCATTTTCTGGTATCCTGTATGAAGTTGTTCCAGCTTCTCAGTGAACTTTTCTTGCATAACCTCACATTTTTGTCTACATTGGGCCATTAATCTGTTCATCTTGTACTGCATCTCTAGTTCCTTTTGCCCAATGTAAAACATCACACTTCTATAAGCACTCTTCATTACTGAGTACGTTAAGGCCAAAAATATCTCAACAAATGTACTCTATTGGATTGAAGAAATGTGCATAGTCTAATACGAAGGGTATGGGACCAGTGGGAAGGATACGTATTTGTGGAGATATCCCCACCATAGACATCTGTTGAGCAATATGACATGAGAAAACAGGATGCTATTAAAATCCATCAAATAAATTTGAAGGCAGATCAACATAAATCCAAATTTGAATTTGGCTAACAGATATTTCTTACATTAATCCACTCGTCTGTAGGGTTGATATCAACAGGTTTCAAGAGGCTGACAAATGAGTGAAAGGAAAAAGAATTAGCCTTCAAGACGTGTATACATCAGATAAGAATTAGCTTAACGTAAAACTCTTGGTGCAGATGAGGGATATATACATTAGAATGCATGTCTTTAGACTCTCTACAACATGCAGAATATATTTTTTAAATGAGACCAAACAAGAGTGGGAGCTACCAGTTCAAATACATGTTTCAATACCAACACAGAATTTCATGGTCAGACCAGGCATATTCAAGATCACTGGAAAATGAATTCAATCAAAACCACAGCAGGTTTGAAAATTTCCTTCTTAATATTGCCTTCTCAAACATTAACTTTACAGTTTACACTGTTGGTAATATACTAATATAGGTCATGTTTTGCTTCTAAGACACTAATTTAGTTTTAGATGTATCTAGCTCTCTCATTATGTGGAGTGATACACATGACTATTAAATGAATACCCTGGGAAAATCCAAATCTATCAACAATCCCTCAGTATAGAAGCATTCATGTTCAGATTCCAGAAAACTTACCTCTTAGAAAGGACTTGATCACAAATGGGACATGCAGCATCATTATTTAATATCTTATTTGCGTCTTCCGTGCCTAGCTTCAAGTCATGGATTCTCAAAGCAGTAACTGAATCAAACTACTGAGTACTACGATAACTGATAACTTACTAATATTCAAGGATACACAAAATGTGGCCACATGTCGTTGATACAGCACGGCCCTCTAGCTCCCGCCAGCACGCATTGCATCTCATTTCAACCTTCAAGCAAGTATGATGATTAGTAATTCCCTTAAATGAGCCGAAAACTAAAAACCTGGCTACAAATATAATGACCAGTAACAAAACTAAAAACTGCTACTCTTTCTAGTTTCATTTTTACAAGACACTCTACACATACTTTTATAATAACTCGCAGCTATACAATTGGATTTATTGACCAGCTTAGTCGAAAAAGAACACTACAAATGTAAAAACCTTGCTTCGTGTGCTCCTCATATAATAGACTTAAACTAACTTCTCAACAGATAGATGTAAGCAAATAGCAAACACTCAGCCGCCTCAAAATTCAAAACCACTAAAGTTGAACAGCAAACAATCCATTGGCTGTCAGTTCAATATTCTAATTCCTGAAAACGATCTGATGTTGATAGAGTAGTTCTGATTCTGACTGTCAAAAAACAACTGAATTGCAGACTGCGATCAGTGAAATCGTATAAACTTTCAAAGCAAAATCAAACTTGATAAAACCCTAGCGAGATACAAATTGAACAAACACACACACCTCAAGGATTCGGATCAAAAATGAAGATTCAAGTCAAATCACCAGCCAAACAGACGATCGATACACAGCTTGTAGCAACGACGGAATCTGTGAATGAAAACCTAAGAAGAATCAATTATCGAAAGCGCGAAATCGACTCACCGTAGACGTAGTAGCTTCCAGGAAGCACTTCAAGGTTCAAGCGGTTGGATCGGAGTTCAGCAGAGAATCAATTTGACGACGATTTGAACAGCGACGTAACTCTTAACCGCGCTCCTTATATTTATAGGCGAAGTGAAGTGACCGACCCCGAGTCTCGAGCAGATTTCAAATTATATTTGAACCGTCGGTGATTCCGGTTCATTGAATCGGAAGTTAACGGGGATCCGGTCCAATTTCTTCAATTGAATCGCTGATTTCGGTTCGATTTTGTTTCAGTTCGTCTTGCTCAACATCTTCGTCTTCTTATCCAGATTCATTCGCGGTGGTTTGTTAACGAAAATCTGAAGCTAAAACGAGAATGGCGATGACGAGCGGAGCGACGTCGACGGCGTTTTCTTCATTTTCAGCGAATTATGGTAAGATATTTACTTTCGAAATTTCATTTCAGTGTATGTTTTTCAAGAATAAGCACAACATTTGCCCCAGGAAATTTCAAAGTGTGTATTTTTCGATTCTTCATTTTCTTGTTGTTTGAAAAGTAGAGTTAGAATGCTGAATCAGTGGTGATTTTGGCTGGCTTGGGCTTTTTAAATGATGCAAAGCATTACAATCTTGTAAATTGTTTCCAATGTCAGGAAATATTTGTCTTGCTTTAGCGTACTCTGATAGAACTGCTGCATTAGTGAAGCGTATAGTAAGAGTTTTACATCTATTGAAATTTAGGCTAATGCAGCGGAAGTTGCGGGTAAGCTGCATGAAAAACCTTTCTCATAGTAAATCTTACATTGGTGTACCAACCACTGCTCAGTTTCAGTACATCTCTTAATACTAGTTGTTAATTTGCGCTTGCAGTCTGTTTCCCGATATTTTTACTGCATGTATAGAACTAGAAGCTATCTGCGTTGATTTTTTTTGATATCAATGCTGTTTGTTTCGTTTAATGTATCTAATTCATACGTGTTGTAGCCTGTTCCCCAACTAACATATTGTAAAGGATGATGTTCCATGTATCAGGCACGCCAGCCAAGCACCAGTGGCTGCAGTCCAACCTCCCGTCGAGCCCATACATGGAAGGATGCCCATCTTTGCGTAGCAGTGACAAGTTGGTTATATTCAAAAACTGCACTGGCACATCTTTAACTCTAGATAAGACACTATTGAGGATACCCATTGCTGGTGGCAAACCTCCAGGATAGTTGGTCCCCAGTAATGGCACTAGCTCTTTCTGGCAACTCTTGACTCCAGGCTCACCCCACTCACTCCCACTGCAAGTGCACATTTCAAAGTCAGAAGTAGCTCAAGAATTGGAATCTGTAGACAAATGTAGAAAACAATGCAGCCCATAATGTGATGGGATTACTTGTAGTGGGAAGGTGAGATTCCTTGATAGAATACGATTGTCTTGTCGGGATCAATGTTGGATTGGATCCAACCTGCCCACGTTCCGAGAGCCAATCCAAAAGCAGCCGTGCGGTCCATGTCCTTGAATATCTTTGTTCCCACTTGGATAATCCCATCTGATCTCCAAGCAGTAACAACTCATATAAGAATTACAGCCAACCAAAGAAGTAACATTTTGGTAGTGAAATCAAGAATTGATATGCAAAAAAGCACATACGGTTGTGAAGATCCTCTACGGTTCCACCAGTGCCAAGTATTGAAAACAAGGTAGTCAACACCTAACCATCTTTTACCAGCTTGAATGGAATCAAGCTTCAAAACCCTCCCAATCTTTTCACTCACAACATCAACTAGAAACACGTTCCTTTCCAACATAATCTTAGCATTTTCATACATCTGCACAAGACAAAAAACCTCACTTTCCACTCACATTACTTGTCCCAAATGAACTCCCATTTTCTGACCTGCCGACACGTACCTTGACCCTACAACATTACACAACAATTCTACAATGGTGGCGTGAAGTGGAAGTCAGAGGTTTGGTACGTACCGGAAATGTGTAGGTGGTGATGTCTCCATGAAATGTAAGAGTGTATTTTACAGCAGGCAAGCTTGAATGGATGATGCAAAGCAATGACTGCCACTGATTGCGGCTTAATGAGTCTCCAACAAACATCATCGTTTTTCCACTCATCACATTATTCATGAAATACGATGCATTAAACCTGTGACCAACCACATTCTTAAATCCAAATCTGTACAGAGACAGCAGAGTGACGGTTGTCTGTTGTGATTGAATAAATGCAGAGATTCATAAACTGACCTGGCAAGGGAGCAGGAACTGCCGAGAGGTTCCCATCTGTAACCGAGGTAGCTCCGATCTGGCCGGCCGTTTTTTTGACAACTGAACTCGGACTGAATGAATGGGCAAGTGGATTGGTTGTAAAGTGGGTATGTTCCTGAAGTATCCTTGACCCAATTCCCTTGGAAAAAATCGCATTTTTGTGCCTCTGCTCTAGGCTTCTGCTTGAAACTAACAGCTGCATTGAGCTTTGGGAATTGGAGTTGAAGCAGCAGAGCTATGGAGAGTAAGACGAGAACGACACCGTTCGTCGTGCTCATCTTGAACTCTTGCTCTATAATGTCGTATGTGCTCTGTTTTTAATGGTTGTCTGCTCAGCTGTGTTTTGTTCTGTTTTTGTGGTGTGATATTTAAATAAGGAAGATGACAGAACATCCCATCATTTATTAATTAAAATAATCCTCAATATTCATATATTCAATCCTCAATATTAATATTCTTTTTTTTGATACACTCAATATTGAATATTCAATACTTCTGATTGCAGATATTGTCGATCAAATGGTATTTCGATATATTTCGATATATTTCGATTAATTTCAAAATATTCTTGAACTGCTAATTTATTGATAAATATTAGCTGTAAAATCCCAATGGCTACCAGAAGTCCAAAATACTCAACTTTCAAAACATTGCAATTTAATTCAAATATTGGAGAAATGCTGCATTAAGCAGCTTCAAACTTTGACAAGAAGCTCTGACCAGAGACAGCCAATCTAGCTTTCTTCAGTCAGTGAACTGGTAAGTTTCATACCTGAGAAGACAATCCACCATCACTACACGGCCACCGTACCTATGGAAACACTGACCCTCTAAAGCAGCTCTAGCGGATATTATACATGTAACGCAGTCTGCAGAGCTCAAACCTGCATTGCACTTTCCATGACCATATGCATCAGCATTGTTCTGAAACGGTGATTTTGTGTAGTAGTTGTAACCCTCATGGTTTGGTGTCACGTTCTGCAGATCGTTGATTGTGTAGGCGTAGCTGTAGGCGAATGGGTCGTTGTCTGAATAAGAGTTTTGGTTGCAGCTACTCAGAGTGACTGTTGTGTCGGGTTCAGCGCTGGTTCTTCCCAAGAGGATTAAAAGGGCGAAAAGGTTTGCAAACTTGGGAAGAATTGTCATGTTTGAAGTTCCAGACACTTACAGTAATGATAGGATGAAGAGGTTGATGTCTTGATGATGGGTTTGAATTTGATATATAAGGACGTAGTTCAATGTCTGTTCTTGGTTTGTTCACCAAGTTTTGTACATTACACTACTGCAAACTAAACAAGAAACCTCAAACCTGCCGGATTTGCCGCCTGCCAGCAAAGTACAAGAAGAACAGGAAGAAACATAATCAAGTCTATGTTAAGGATGGCTTCGAGGACTTTCATTGGAAGCTTTGGCACATAGAAATACAGTACAGCATATTTTGTAGAAGCAAATTTAACCTGCTTAAGGACTTGGCTAAAAGGGAATGCATCATTTTAACTAGTCAACTGATATTTTCATGCAAAGGAAGTGAAAAAAGTTAAATATCATATACAACTTCTATCGTTAATAATTTTGCATATATTATTGAAGTTCTTCCTTTAACTCTTAGCCATATTGGATCAAATGGGTTTGTTCACACTCTATAGGGCAATGGCATGATAGTCATACTAATGTGACGTCCTGTTTCAGCCATCTCTGATTAAATTTGTGGGCTCACTCAGCACGTACTTAGGTAGTTCATACTTTGCACCTACAGGGAAAGGAAAGAGGACATAAGTGACTCATTTTGCTTGACCAAGTACCCCAGTGATAACAAGATATGAAAATACCTCGTTCATCATAGCAAACTGTTAAATCAGCACTTTGAATAATGACTCCAGCACTGTCCACTATCGCTTGTGCAAGGGTAATATCAGCTTCTGCAGCAGCTCGAAGGGCATCCCAAATCTCTGATATCGAGTCAGCACATATCAGTTATCAGGTCAAACAGCAAGACTATTGATGGTTAAATTTAAGAATGACTAGGGAACATGCATGAATATAACTCAGTTCCAAAAGAAAAAAATCAAACAATCAGCAAACAATGAAGCAATATTCTGACATGATTATGAAAAGTTTCGTCATGAGAATGTTGAGCGTTTTCACTAATTCACATGACTCTGTAAATGATGTAAGATGTCTCAACCTTCCCTCCTAACAGACTCTAAGTAAACCAAAAATAGAAAACTTTTCAATGAAAGGCTGTACAATCACATATCTACGTCAATGTCACATGAAACCGAGTGTTCCACGTTTTAAATGATAAGCAGATCTGCAGATGCGAATCAGTTTGTTGATACAATATGTCAGAACTGTGGTATTAATAAAATCAATATCAAAGCAGATCTGAAACCAGCAGGATGCTAATCAGGATCCGAGCTAACCATTTTAAAAAGAAAAATAAGTGAATCCACCACCTTTTCTACCACCATAGTGAGGAGCAGTATCCCAAAACTCATCCCGAAGCTGCATAAGCTGTGTCTTTGTTATCGGCTGAGGATGCTTCCAAGGTTTTGGCTTTCTTATGGATTTCGCATTCCCTAGACAACAGAAAACAAAATGAATCAAACCAATCCAAGAACCTCGAAAACCAAAACAAATCACATTAAAAACATAATACTCATAATCTCATCACAACACTCATAATCAATTAAGCCATTATATTTACGAAACAGGAAACAAATACACACTAAAATGATCAATGCATACCAACCACTAATTTCAATTGAAACCCTAGAAATCAACACCAAATCATAATCCCTTAAATTCAGTGCTAATAAAAACCTAAGAGAAAGTAATTAGAAAAGCAAGAAAGATTACCATCTCTCTTCTTCTCCCTCGATCCAGCACAACCCATACTATCCTCCTTCTCAAGACTAAACTAAAATCAAACTCAAACCACCGTCGAACGGCGCAAGTGTCAACTCGTCAAAGCGCAGTCAAACGACAGTCGGCGAGTCAGCGTCGGCGGCCGAACACGAAATCAGAGAAATTAAACGATCCGATGAGTATCGAAAAAGTGCGAAAAGAAGCAAAAAACCAGGCGAGAATCGGATGCGGAAGAAGATTAAGATGACGCCGATCTCTCGTGAAAAAAAGCAAAGCTTTAGCTACTGGGTGGGGTGTATAATCACCTACGCGACACCACACGGTAACCATTCGTCGACCATATTTAGATAAGAGAGATCGGTGCGTTGCGATGGGCCAGCGGGCTTTCACATTTGGGCTTTAGCGGATCAGTCTTATCTTCCGGCCCAATTTGACAGTAGTCACACTGATGACGTGGCGTGGTGTGATTGGTTGACCTTGTTGATTTGTAATAAATTTAATAAAATAATACAAAAAAGCCTCCCAGGTAGTAACTCTACATCGTACTGTCCGATTCATTGTTTCCACCTGTTCGTTCTACTCGCTCTCGCTCGCTCTGATCGCCAAGAAGAATGCATCATCGTCATCATGGTGGTGTGCTAAAAATAGGGTATGAATCATATGCGGGTTTACCTCGTTAATCTCTCAAATTTTCATCCACATCTTCATTTCTCTCATTCATTCCAACAACCTACTCCAACTGCTTGTTCAACGATCGATCAGCAAATGTCATGGGACGACCGCCGGGAAATGGAGGACCCGCATTTAGATTCACCCCATCCGAGGTAAAGATTCGATCTTTATCGCTTTTTATTGAGTGTTTAAATGGTCTGCATGTTGTGTTTTTTAAGAATATATAAAATGGATCATTTGTTTGATTTTGGGGGATCTGATCATCTGATAGTTATAAGAGTAGTTTCCAAATGCTTTGATTCGCCCCAAATGTTAATGCATTTAGTTTTGATGCGGATTTGTTAGGTTTCGGAGATGGAAGCCATTTTGCTAGACCATGATAACAAACTTCCGCCTCGTGACCAGTTTGTGGCACTTGCGGAAAAGTTCAGGTTATTTTGATCCTGTTATTTATGTTTCAGATATGCATTAGTTGTTAACATCATCGAGTATATATGCTCATAGATTCCTTGTGCTTTGTTGTTGCACTGCAGTAATGGACCAGAACGATTTGGGAAAAGTACCGTGCAAATGAAGCAGGTGTGCTTAGCTTTCCATTTTGAGTATCTTAGTTATATTATTTTACAAGTTGGGAAAGTTTCTGAATTTGGATTTTACTTCAGGTTATGAATTGGTTCCAGAATAAGAGATATGCTCTGAAGGCAAAGTCGAGTAAGAGTACACCAAAGTTAGACGTTGCGCCACTGCATGCAGTGGCCCCCGTGCCACCGGCTTCAGTTCTCCAACATATACCATCTGTGCGTCAAGAGGTTAATGGTAGTCCGACATCAAATCTGCCACGGTTGTTTGCTCCTCATTCTGGTATTGTTTCATTTATATCTTGTAAATGTAATGCTACATGTTTTTCTCTTTATAAAGTAGTAATGTATTGGTAGCGTTCAGTAGCTTGTGTAGCACATTTCCAAATGATCCATAGGTCCGTAGGATACATGCCTCGGGGTGCACTAACCGCAAAGACCCTTTTTATATTGATTTACATCATAATGTCAGCTATTTTGATTATCAGCTTGACTAATTTTGTAGGGAAGGTGATTAATAATGTGGAATTTGAAGCCCGTTCTGCTAGAGATGGTGCGTGGTGAGTCCTCCAGTCGATGATGTGCATTTAATAGGAAGCGTCAACTCAGTTTTTGTATACTGATTTCTGTGTTTATCAGGTATGATGTTGCAGCTTTCCTATCTGTAAAAAACAAGGATACCGATGATCCGGTAAGTATTCTCAGTCCTCTTCTGTCTCACTCAATACCTAGTCTTGTTTGCTGTCAGACCTGCAATATGCAATCCGATCTGTAATTCCAATGTCCTCGGCCCTTTTCATCTGAGAACGAAGATAATACATTTTACCACTTATTGACTTTTTATATTTTCTAAATCCAATTGTGTGTGGTGCAAAGGAAGTTCTGGTGAGATTTGCTGGACTAACTTCGGAGGAAGATGAGTGGATTAAAGTTAGCAAGCACGTACGACATCGCTCTCTCCCTTGTGAAGCATCAGAGTGTGTCGCAGTTCTGCCTGGCGACTTAATTCTCTGTTTCCAGGTAAGAAATAGGAATCGTAATAATAATGCACAGCTGTGATATGCATTCCTCCAAGGTTGCGGAGTGGACTATACATAACCAATGCTTATTTGCAGGAGGCACCTGAGCAGGCTCTATATTTTGACGCTCATGTTTTGGATGCACAGAGGTTGAAACATGATTTGAGGGGCTGCCGTTGCAGTTTTCTGGTCCGCTATGATCATGATCAGACTGAGGTAATAACAATTGATTTCTTAAAAATTTATATCAGTCGCATTGCGCGCATTGATCTTTACTTAAACAAATTGGGTGTTCAGGAAGTAGTCCCTCTAAGAAAAATCTGCCGTCGTCCGGAAACTGATTACAGACTACAAATCTATCAAGCTTTGCATGATTTACCAGCTCAACAGAAAAATTATGTTGACTCCACCCCATGTCCGGTTCCGATAGGACAATCTGAATCTGTCCCAATGAATGAAAAGGTTGACGCCGCCATACAGCAAAAAATGACAACTTTCCCCAGCTCTCCTGCTGCACTTGAAAATACCACATGCGTACCAGAAGAGGGAAATGCGGAGAACATGACTGATTTCATTGCACCCAAAGCATCCCACAGAGCTGATGAAATCCTGGACCAAGACATTGCGACAAAGAAAGCACGTATATCAGACGAGAAGGAAATTCCCGAAGCTCAAACAGTTACCACTCCCATTACACAAAACGTCAAGAAACAAGATGTTCTCGAAGATCCGGCTGACACTACTGCCGAACCAAGTTCAAAAGAAGTTAATACAACAGTTTCCGAAAATCCTCAAGATCCTAGCAACTCTTGTAATCCTAGTGGGGTTGTATTGAATTGCCAGAATCAAACTAATGGGCATAGCAATCCCAATGGTGGCTCCAGTGGAAGCTCAGATGTTCCAGTTGGTGCTCAACAGTGCTTCTAGTTTGCAGAAGCTAGCAAACAGCTTAATTTACATTTGCTTTGTTGATCATATTAGTCAATTATTGAAGTATATATAACCCTTTTTCAAACTAGTTCTAGTCAACAACAGAACATATTACATTTTTACAAATGTATCAGATTTAGTTTGATGATTTATTCATAGTCTTTTGTGTGCCAACTTCAACCTGAAAATTATGTCTTTCATCTTTTAGGCTATTATTTTCATGTTTTGACCAAAAAGCCCTTCATCTTTCAACAGCAGCAAAACGCACAGCTGGGGAACTACTTGAAGCAATTCTATAGAATTATGGAAAACACAAGACAAAATTTCCCTGCATTTATATGCAACATTTCTGTAGATTTGTCAGCTATGGAAAATAAATTACATTTGAATACATACAGTTGCCAGCCAGCATGTCTATATGATTTCATCACTGCTTTAAAATTACACTATTGCTGGATTATTTGATAGTTACCCATGGATATTATGCTGCTCGCTGCAGTTACGTGTTGCCAAATGATGTCAATCTTCACCTCTGATGATCATAATATCGTCCTTGTCAATATGAGAGTGTCCTCTTTCCACTCTGTTATTTGCTCGTGCTTGATCTGGTTGGCCTCGCTTCAAAACAGACACCAGTTCAACTCAGCTTGTCGCAACAATAACATTAGAAGCATATGCTTCTCATGTTAAATTATATATGCGTCTTAAAAAAGATTTACAAAGTCTGTAGAGAACGATGAATATATTTTCTTTAATGATGTTATATGTTAGTACCTTCCTAAGTACGAAAGCCAGATATAGATTTGCTACTTCCCACTCATCAGGTGATAGAGTGCCTGTATGAGCAGGAAAAATACATGAATCCAAAATGGCAGCATATAAAACCAAGACATCTAAAATGCCAAGTTTGAAACTTACTTTGATCCTGGCTACCATCACCAAGAGCTCCAAGTCTCCGCATAAGTTCAACAAATTCTGGCTTTTTCATGAAATCGTGAACAAATTCATGAAAGTTTTTCACAAGGACCAATTCCAAGTCGTACTGTAAAACAGTAAATTAGCCAGACAATCACATCTGTCTCAAATGTGTAGGCAAAATTTGCAGGGCCAAGCAAGGAAATATGTACAATTTAGCACCTCTTCGGCCATTTTCTTGAATATGTTGAAAGCTACAATCCACTCAGGGCAGTCAACAGCATCCTACAATAAGCATAATTATCATTGATATCAGCAAACAAATTCAGATGTTACCTTAAAGAACGCGGGGCCTAAATGATATAAAGACATGCATTAAGATGTTACCACTAAATGAAAATTATACTTGATGCCGAAGGGGCTTGAAGACTTGAATTTCTGAAGCATAAAGAAAAAGTGAAATATTATAGGAATTCGATATTATTGACTGATACACGTCGGAAACAAAGTTGTTAACCTTTTTGGAGAACTCTTCGTCAAAGCGTATTGAGTACACACTATTACCTATTTCTAGGCCTTGTGCTTCACATGAGTGGAAAATTAAGTAAGTTAACTTACACAGCATGTACCTAAGAGGAATTTTTTACAACGGATTGTGTCCCATGTTCATAATGGGTAAACAATGAAAAGCTGAGGGAAAATATTTAACCTTCTCTTAGTTTCCTGATAATGACATTAGCATCAGGCATCGTGCCAATGAAGGTTCCTCCAGGTCTAAGTAATGCAGATATATTAGCTAAGGCCCTTCTGGCACGTGCTTCATTTGACCATGAGTAGTGCATGGCAAACTGCAAACGGAGTACGACTTTAGTTTGCAATCACTGATCCTGTCCTTTTCACTTTTTAATCAGCAAAAGAAAGCCCAAAAATGCTCGTCGGTAATTTAAGCAAAGTGGACTACGGCAGAAAAAAATAAGTCACAACATACGCTATACAAATATTATTTAGTGATTACAGAGCCCAACATTGATGTGCATAAAAACAAAACATTGAGACTCGATTACTACAGTTAAGGTATTCGGCAAAAAAATAAGAAGAGATGCACTTTGTCTTCAAAGGGTTCATCGGAACATGTCATAGTAATAGTTACCTGACAGCTGCAAATGTCAAAAGGAGCATCTCGTTCCAAAACCTTGTCTAAAGGAATCTGAGATGAAATAAATGCAGTGATGAGTCAAAAATGGTACAAAAATCATGTGAACTGATGAGCTGATCACAGTACGACATTTACCTTTAAGTCAAAACAATCTCCAACTATCAAGCGAGCAGGAAATGAGTACTTCTTACGGCGTTGATGATGATCAGCATCACCATTGTAGCGAGTACGGCAGTCCTCTACCTATTGCAGTATACTCGTCAGTACACTTAGACAGTCAAATATGTTCGATTATAATTGTTGCAAATGATCAAGTTTCAAGAACTAAGAATCCAGCAATAATGCAAAACTGAAAATTACAGATGCCGCTACAACATGATATTTGCAAAGCACAAGTGTCCAAGAGTTGGCATCAATCATAAATTCGAGGTTTAGTACGGGTTTAGTATCTGGCAACATATATTAGAAAACTGGGAAATGGAGCTCACATAAACAGCTCACTGCAAAACAATGTGCAAATATTTACAGCGTCGCCACTTAACTGAGCCAGCAGCAATATCGATGCCAACATAATATCCAATCATTGCCTTGTCCCATTTGATGAGATCGCCACCCTGTAAATCAAGAAGAGGATGAGAATTTCTTCCCAGCCAAGGTTGCCAATAATACATATATACATCTAGTCGCTACCTTTCCACAAGCGAGATCGAGAACTGAATCCCCTTTTCTAGTATAAAGCTGAATCAAGACACTTTTAATCTGTCAATAAAAAGACAATTCACATAAGAAACTTCATTCGATTACAAAAATCTCGGAAGTTTCAATCATCAGAATCAGAACAATGGACCAACCCAATTGTTGAGTTTCTTCAAGTGAATAATTGGACTAGCCTCACGCTGCTCCAAAGTCTGATTTGTCCTGGCACTATAATGATCAGCAACTTTTTGCGCAATAATCTTGGTGGTTTCCTCATCTTCAAGAAATTGTGAATCACCTAACAACACAACACAAACATTAAAACCAAAGAAATCCCTCTACACACACTCAAACACAGCTGCAAACTCCTCATCTTTCATCTAACTCACACTCTTCACAATCTCTAAACCTTCACCAATCATCATATATATTGGGAAAATCAAGAATCCAGCTCAACTTATCTACCAAATTGTTTGTTAACAAGTTTTCTATTCCAATCCAACACATGAAAATTTGACTACCCAGTTTGACTAAAAGAACACTTCAAACACTAAAACCTCCAGAACCCAACAGACCCCAAATACCCAATCCCTGAAATTCACCACTAAAACCAAAATGAGATCAACAGCTGCCTAATAATCACCATCTGGATTGTATCTGGATTTGTGGCGAGGCTGCCCTTGAGAAGTCGATGTGGAATCTGTATACCCACGTTTCATCCCTACACAAACTGAATTTCGATTTCCTTAAAAGGGTCGTCAAATCTTGTCAGCAGAGAGACAAAGATTATTGCTTTTCTGTTGATTTCGCGGAAGGACGATTTGCGTTGCGTCGATTTGGGTTTTCTTCTCTTCCGTTCTGATGATGTTTTTCTCTGTTTATCAATTTTTATACCTAAACATTATTCACAAACTGATACTCATAGTAATTAATATATACAATACGACCCCTCTTTCCGAGGCTAATGTTAAAGATTTTATTTTGATTAAATCTCATACACTGAATACATTCGATTACAACAATAAAAATCTGAAGTAACTCTAGACAGTCCTAAAACATTTATATATATTACAACAAAGGCAGTGAAAGCCATGTTATCCGACTTAAATCCCAAAAAAGCAGAATCCTCCAGTGCCTAACATTTTATCTCTAATGAAAAAAGCAATGGAAAAGCAAATCATGCCTAGTTCATCATTGTCTAACCCTGTATTGATTTAGTACTACTACGTTCACGAGTTCAAGAGTGCCGTAATCTCTTTCAGTGCCAGGCAGATGCCGAGACAAGGTTCCTTTGTTTCCAACCAAGTAGCATTGCTCCATCTCGTTCCTCTAGAGTATAATGTTCAGAATAACACTTGAGCAGGCTACCTATTACTGAATTCACGTATGTGCTCAATGGGAATTGATGGAACCCTGCCATTGTGAATCTAGACTTCCATTTGCCAAGAAGCTCATGGCGCTCCACCCTCTCTTTACCTTCACATGCAATGATATTCACCATATCTCTAGCAAGACAATGCATCTCCACGTTTATGCGCTCTTTGCTGTCCCTTGGCATTGTCACATCAATGGACTCGAACATTGCATAGTAGTAGTCTAAGTTTCCAAAAACCTGTTGAAGAATGGGGTTGTGTTGGTATTGGATTCTTGTTCGATCAAGGTGACCACCTTGGGGTTTAGCGACTTGATCATTCTTAGAAGTCCATCTCGAGGATTGTTGACATCAACACTTTCATCAGGGGTATGGTGGAGCTGCAAAGGAAAGTTCACTGCAAGAGCTTCGCCAGGCCTCACATCTAGCATCTCCATTGTTATATCAGGAGCAAACACTGGAATAGGATGAAATTCCACCGGAATGTTGAACTTGTGAGATATGAGAGCTAGACGCTTTCCAACTGCATTCAGGCAAGAGCCACGAGCATGTTTTGATACTGGATCGTCAATCCCAGAGATGCGCACGTGAGGAGGCCCACCTGGTCTTGCAGCAAGTGCTTGTAATAGAGTCATCCATTGGGTCCCTTGGGCAATCTGGAAATCCACTATATGAATGCGATCTTCATTCCTGCATGCTTCTGCAATTGCTCCATTAGCTGCCATATATCCGAATTTCAGGTATGGGCATACTTCATACAAAATGTGCATGTACGTCAATAATTCCTCACTTTCGGGCTCCCTGCATTTCAGAGTATGATAAATTTTATTCCCAGAGACCTCCTTCCTAGCTGTCAGACCTTCTACCATGTAAGTACCTAGTCGCTGAATCGGATCCCCACTGATATTAACAGCACTACGCGCTCTTTCGATTAACCTGTCAAAGTCAGCCATGTTGTTCTCTGCCATGGCCTTAGCGCACGCAATCAGCAAGTGCTTCAAATTCCCAGGTGGGAAACTTTGAAAAGTAGCTTCTTCCATTGCCTTTTGCTGCATCTCAAATTGAATATCAGGATTCGACATCCTGAATCTAGAGGACAAGGCATATTGGGATCGAGCAACCTGTGAAGTCTGCTGAATTTCTTGACTCCAGGCCCTAGATCCCATTGTTGGTGCCTGCGGCTGACTATTATCTTCAAATGAAGTATTGGGTGTGTGTGTTTCTTCCTCGTCACCATCAGGAGCCATCAAAGCGCTCTCTAGTTCTTGCAACGTATATGCGATTTTCTGGCTACTAATTGCATCCTGTGCATTAGAAATTCTCACTGCTGCAGATGGCAACTGCCTGCCAGCAACTGATGATCCAAAACGGTGATCGTAGTTGCTGGTTTGCAGCGAAGAATTACTGGATGGAGGGCTAAGCCTAGATGGTGTCTCTGATGAGCTAAGCTGCTCTTTGCAATTTATTGCAGAACCAAACGATTCAGATTCAAACTGACTCGAGAAAGGAGAATTAGGCGAGTTCCCAAATTCAACCTTGATCGAATCTAATAGCTTAAGAGGGATCCCTGATACACCCGGATGAGAATTGGCGAAAGAGGTATCTGCAATTCCAGTAACAGTGTATCCAAATATGTGGTGTGATTCCATGCTATGCGATGCTCATCAGCTATCTATAGTCTATGCAACCATTCCACCAATCCAAGTAAACCCAAAAACACCGACTTAAGCCTCAACCAAAACAAAAAATTCCCTGCAACAACATCACCAAACACTTAATATACTTCAAACATAAAAGAAGTCTACAATACTCAAATATTCATCGTTTAAAGTAAAAAACCAAAACTCCCTGGAACTGAATTTTCAACATAAACAATTTTAGTCAACATAGGCGTCCACATTCCAAATCCACCATTTTCAATCCCAATA
Organism: Sedum album; assembly: GCA_006409495.1. Lineage (NCBI taxonomy): Eukaryota > Viridiplantae > Streptophyta > Magnoliopsida > Saxifragales > Crassulaceae > Sedum > Sedum album. Next base: position 29,658 of record QZGG01000416.1, read on the forward strand.
ATCATTGACAATAAATCCATAGTCAAACTCAACTTCCCAAACTCAAAACTCAACCAGTTCAAGAATCAAACAAGTTTCAACCCTACAAAATCCACTAAATCTCAACAACAAGGTATCCAACCACAAGCTGAAATCTCAATTGAAAACTAAAAAATCCAATCAAGAATTACACAAAACACAGTCTCTATCCAACTCAAATAAGCTACAAACCTAAACCCTAAACTCTAAATCGAACAACCAGTGAGCAAATCGAAGCGATGTACCTTCAGATAATCAACACAATATCTCGATTAGCTTCCGATCCGTAGAATCGAGTTCGTTTTTTGTAGAATTGTCGGCTGCAGAAATTTTCCGATTTTGAGAGATGTTGAGCTAGAAGAGAGCCCAGAGAAGGCAGCGCGTATATATAGAAATGCGGACGGCGCGTTGACTGTTTGTACGGAATTTCACGTTGACCGTAACGGAAACTTCAGTTTGTAAGGCTACGTGGCATTATATTAACGGCGAACTTAGACGGAGAGTTAACGTCAGGTTCGGGTCTGACAACGCGTACGAATCACACCTTTTCTGCCTAAAAATTCCTTCGCTTGGTGATGTCGAGCTCCACGTGATATGCACCCGCATCTCGGTTCGCTACTGGTTCGGTACGCGGCTCGTCGACGTGGCTACGAGACGTGTGAACGCGACTGGGTATCACGTGAGACACACGTGAGAGATGACAGGAGGATGGACATGAGACGTAGCGGTTTTGTTGCACGTGGACTGTTGCTTTCTCTTGTCGGAATTTGACTGGTTTGACTCCTACGTGGCAACGCGGATTCTCGGTTTGGTTGACCACTTTGTTTTAGTCAACGCTAGCTTATGGGTTCAGTTTCACACATGTTATAATCTCTTAAAAATTAATTTATTAGTGTAACATTGAAACATTCTATAGAAAGAGACCTTGATGACTTTTAAATTTAAATAATTGACACTATTTCAATGATTAATAGAGTTTAATAATTGAGAAACTATATTTTTATAATTAGTTATCGTATACTCCTTCCGTCCCATATTTTTAATATCATTTTTTAGTATACGAAACGTATGATAATAATAATAATAATACGAGACAAAAATAATGGGACGGAAAAGGTTTGAATTTACTAGACTTTAAAAGGGATAAAAGATGTAAGAAGTGTTAATTGTAGTAAAGTATGTTATTGTAATGACGGCCTGATAGGGATGATGAGGAAATAAAGAGGAAGATGATGAATGAGTAAGCTTTAGCACTTTACAGATAAAGGGCTAGAAGTCTAGAAGCTTGCAAATGGGGTCTTTGATAAGGTCCTAATTCAAGTTATAATATTTAATAAGGAATTCCATTTTATGCAACACGAGCTCAATTCTATTTAACATTATGTATCAGATGCTAACATTTGATGTCGACGCAAAATTAATGAGAATTAGCCTACATTTTGTACAGGAACAATGATTGAATAATAAGATGCTTTAAGGTTTATGCATCATTGAGGTGGAATTATAATAAGATCATGTTTAATTTATGGTGGGTGGTCTTGTAGATTAAAGTTCAACAGGGATGAGTAAAAAATATAGGAATGTGAGAATGATATGTACTGTTGATTACTAATAATTCAATCAGGAGTCAAATTTAAATAAAATCATCAGTCTCAACTGCTACTTACAAATCCAATCTCCCATATCCCATTTAATATAAATTAATTTTTATTTTAATGACTGAATCAAAATTAATAATTAAAATAAAATCATTTCGTTTCACAAAAACATAATACTCCGTATTATTCTCGATCATAATCAGATCGTGTAAATTGGAAAGTGGAGACAAAAAAGGTTATCACTCATTCACACCAGCATTGATGGATGAGCTATGCCGTCAACTGACTGCTTTCAGCATATTAATTTTGGAGACATCCTTATCTTGTAACGTGGCGAGCTGTTGCATCAGTAAAGTGAATGCCTCCTTTATTTTCACACGCATTAATATCTTATAATGAGTGATGCCATCTGTGATTTGTGTAACAAAATGTAAAAGGATCAGCAATGACATCAAACTAGAAGGTCAATATTCTCATTTCTCAATCATATACATTCCAAAGTGTTCAAAGCCAAAAGCACAAATAATTTTTTTGCGGAATATATGATTATTTTTTCGATATCATTTTAACAAATATGAATTGATTTAAATTGAATATTTAACTGATTAATAAATTTTTATAGAGTAAAGTTCAAGAAGGACATCTAAATAAATGTATGACTGTAAGACACGATATCTACCGTTAATTATTAATAATCCAACGATGAGATATAATTCTAAATAGAACCGTCAATCTCAATCGTTAGGATTTTTTGCAAATCCAACTGCCCATCTTATAAAAACAAGCTTTAATTTTAACCGTCGAATTTTTAAAATCAACAGCTAAAATTAAGTTTTCCGTTTTACAAAAATAAAATGTTTTTCTCCATCGTAACCCATATAATTATGCTTTATAGGATTTGATGAGTGGTTTCATGTAGCGAGCTTTTGCGCCAAGCCAGCCCAAACTACGTAGCACACGGCCCCAGTCCAAACAAATATAATCATAACCATCCGGCGTTTTCATTCAACCATCTCCACCGTTCATCTAAACCAATTAACGGTTAATCATCACAATCCGTGTGCTTCTATCCGATTGGTCAATTTAAATATTTCAATTCACGTTCATATATCTACTGCACAACGCACAACATTATCACACTTGTCGAGCTCTGAAATCCTCGTTTTTTCGGAAACCCTAAAAATCAAAGCTTCAATCTTCCGATGGCCGGACGAGGCAAAACTCTGGGATCAGCAGCAGCCAAGAAGGCCACATCGCGTAGCAGCAAAGCCGGTTTACAATTCCCAGTCGGCCGTATTGCCAGATTTCTAAAAGCCGGAAAGTATGCTGAACGTGTCGGTGCTGGTGCACCTGTCTACCTCGCCGCCGTCCTCGAATATCTCGCCGCTGAGGTATGTCGATTTCATTATCAGAATATTATTATAATTTGATTTGTTGATTTATTGGAATTGGTTGAGTCGGTTTGTGAAAATTAGGGTTTTGATTTTAGTGTTGAATTTGGTATTAGGTGTTGGAGTTGGCTGGGAATGCTGCAAGAGATAACAAGAAGACTAGGATTGTGCCTAGGCATATTCAGCTTGCTGTTAGGAATGACGAGGAGTTGAGTAAATTACTTGGCGATGTGACTATTGCTAATGGTGGTGTGATGCCTAACATTCATAGCTTACTGCTTCCAAAGAAGACTGGAGCTGGATCCAAGGCTGGTGCTGATGATGAATGATCACTGGAGTATTTGTCTGACTTATATCGGTTGGTACTAGTTCCGAGTATTTGTCCGAGTCAGTAAATTAGGAATACAATCTTTTAGGATTCAAGTTGTGTTATTCTGTCTCATTCATGTAGTCTGATTATATAGATCTTAGTGCTGCTTTTGTCCATAATTTCTCGACCAATGAATGATAATTTTCACATTTGAAAATCCTGTCTCAACTTTGAATATCTTACTTTTGAACTTGTCACTTTCTTTTTCTAAGCTAGAATTAATGAACTACTATATTTCATGTACCAATCCATCACATTATGCAGACTGATCAATGTCCGCGTGGGATTTGATTGTCAGACTGTTTCAGTTCCTATGTAGATTTTCTGTGACTGCAAGGTTTGTTTATCTATACTGCAATTGAATTTTAGTACGCTATCATGAATGTACCCTTAGCTCGTCTGAATTTCAGATCACACGGAAAACTTTTCTTCTATTGGCTAACACTTTTTGTCATTGCCTGTTATTAGTTCGGTTGCTCTATTTTGTTAATGTTGTTTTGTTCCTCTGGCACTCATATAATAAGTACCTTAACATTCCGGTAAATGTCATGTGCTATTTGGAAGAGTTACGCCATTGGCTTTAGCTTGTGTCTGCTGTTCAATTTTAACACGGCCCCAGTTTTCCTCATATTATGTCTGCTAGAGATTTACTTTTGAATGGGTCATTTTATTCCTGATTGGACAAATCTTCGTTTTGCATGTTGTCCTTCTGGTAAATAGTGGAGTAGAAGAAAGCAAATATTCTGTCTGCTTTACAGTCTACCAAATATGCTTAAGGAATTTGTTCTCTATTCTCATCACATTATAAGTTATACATGAGTTTCTAGAATTCCCTCAAGCTTGTCATCCGGACATTGAAGGCATGTCCAGTTACAAACAGCTTGAAGTTAAAGCAGTTGATAGAAACCCGCATAAATGGGCAGTTCCTTTGCGAGAAGATATATTCAATAGGTTCATATCCCAGGGTGGTTCAGTTGTAAGGGAGATTTTTGGTGATGGATCCTTGTTTAGTCCTCTACTATTTGGAAAATTCTTTGATCCATCTGATGCTTTTCCTCTTTGGGACTTTGAGAGTGATGTCTTGTTGGCTAATCTCAGGAGCTCCGGACATAACACAGTGGATTGGCTGCAGACTGAGCATGAATATTTTCTCAGGGCAGATCTACCAACAGGTGTGCTTTCTTTACTCATTTATTGAAATATTTATTCAATTGCTGTCGTGTTAGATTTGTTTCCTAAAATTATGATACTCCGATTGCTGGATAATAATCTGTCAGTTCTTGTTATCTCACAGGGGTTGTGAAGAATTATGGCATTCAAGTCTGCGTTGAAGTTGGGAAAGTGCTGGAGATTAGTGGGTTATGGAAGCTTCAAAAGGAAAGTAAAAGCAAAGTCAAGGACTGGATGAGCGGTCAGTGGTGGGAATATGGGTATGTTAGGAGGATGGAGTTACCAGAAAACGCACACTGGAAGTGCACGACAGCGTACTTGAGAGATGATTCTGTCTTAGAGATCAGAATCCCAAAATATTCTCCAGATGATGATGGAGCAGGTGCCAGTGGTAGTAACAATCCTTGGAATAAAGTTCCTTGAGTTGAAGTGGAACTTAAAATGCATACTGATTGTTGTATTGTGTACTCTTTGGATCTCATACATACACATATATATACTCGATTTCGTGCTCATGCCATCCTTTCCATAACCTCTTCCAGAATAACTGATGTGTTCTTATAATCAGACTCCACAAGGGGCAGGTCATGCTGTTTTACTGAAACTTCAAGCTGCACAACACAAGACAACAATCAATGGTTCAGTAAATACATTACATGTATAAGTGTAAGGATTCAAATACAGTGTCCGAATTCTAGACCTTTTCGACGCTGTCAAAGAGCCTGTTTGCAAGATCTATTAGTGGCTTCTTATCATCAGCAGATGCAGCTGAGATGACTTTATCGAAATCATAGTACATGAAAGTGGACTTAAGGCGCAAATACTTGCTCACATAATTCCAAGCATCCTTTCCCAGAAGATCACCTAATGCTAGCAAATCAAATGCATACTTTCTGATCCTATAAGCACTCATTGTTGGTCCAATGTTCGCCATGTAAATCCCTCTTTTGAGAAATGAACGAGTGCCCGTTTCCTTATTCGCAAGCTCAGCTGTAAGTAAATTCCAACTGAAGTAGTATCATATATTTCCTAAACAAAAGTACTTGAATGATCTGATCGGTCGAGAATTTTACCGTTTTCTATCGTTGGTATCGGGATAGGTGTAGTGATCCAAAACCCATTATCCTCAGCCAAAGACACTCCAATGCCTGAAGTCATTGCAAGAGCTGTAGACATTAGGGCTAATGAAGCTCTTCTTCTTGTAGCTTGCACTGAGACCTCTACTGTTTCATCACTCTTCTTGCTCATGCAACCAACTGTCTTTCTTCTGTTACTTCTAGCCTGATAAACTGTAGTTTTTGTAGCTGTCGGAAATGTGCCATTGAATTTCACTAAAGCAGCCATGTGGTCTTGTGTTTCTGCTCTGGTTGGATTCAGGATGTTTCAGACCACCACTGAGATATCCATATCCTCACCATCACCATTGAGGATATTTTGGTAATTTCCGGCCCATAGGCTAGGCCCAATTCAGTTTGCTTGAAAATTGTAACGGTTTCTTCTCCCCCATTCAATCAAGGATCATATCCGTGTGCATCTCAGTTATTTATTGCGAGATCAGATAATAGGTTGTTTGATGATTTTTACTATAAATTTTATTAATACTTTTTGAATCTTTTAACAAAACTATATTATTTTTATCTCGCTTTAAATTTTTTAACTGCAGTGAATCTAAAACCTTCGATCAAGAGAAATTGATTGTTGCTTACGAAATGTCAGTTCATTTAGAATCAAAATTGTATTTTACGTGTTAACCATTAGAGACAACCCGAGTTCGACATCAATTCAGTTTGGCATTTTGAAGAGGCATTACTAAATAAAGTAGCATGTCCCATGACATGTCGATGGTCACTTTAATCAATAATGCAATTATTTCTAGGATATATAGTATATACAAAGAAATTAAGGCCTTAAAGTTAGAAAAATAACGATGACGGCTAGATTTGAAGATTGGCATATTCCTGATCCCTTTGGCAAGGGTGTAAAAAATGAGACACAGAATCTAAACAATTGAACATGCTACCTGCTACCACCAATAAAATGTCCCCACGCTCAAATTATCGTACTGACCAACTCCACTGTTGTTTACTGTATCATTTTAGTTATTTATTTTGTTTACTAAATTACATTCAGTATTAGCATTAAAAAATCAGTTTAGTTTCTACTTTTTAGTATTAATTATTGTTGGTTTTTATAGGCATTATTGTTGTTGATAGAGTGCTAACAGTAATTCAATGAGTGAAATATTTGTAAGATGGGGCACAAGATTTGAATTGTTGATTACTTATAATTTAAGAGTAAAATTTATTCAAAAATATTCGTCAACTTACAATTGATCGCAGTTTTTATATATTCAAGTGTCTAATTAATTAAAATCAATTTTAATATCGACTGTCCGATTAGTTAGATTATGTTATTTTGCCTTTTGTCTTATAAATATTTATTTTCTAATCCTATCCTTTTTCGACATTTAAATAAATAGATTAATTAAAATATTTAGGTTTAGTAAGTGAAGTAATTAAGAAAAAAGTGGCAGGCAGCGACCAGAAAAAAAAACCCACAAGTCCACAACACATAAAACCCTCCGAATCTCGTCTCTTTAATATCATCGGATTTCTATTCTAGTAACAAATTCTCTACTCTCTCTCCCCTCGATCCGATTTCGCTTCTGGGAAAAACCCAATTGAAAAAGTTCCGATCTTTGCAGGTTTTTTTATCCACTCTGTACCAACAAAGACTTTGAAAAATGATGTCGTGTAGCAAATCGACGACCTTAACTCCCTGTTCGGAGATTTTCAGCAGGCAGAGGATGATGATCGGTAGGGTTTCCAGTGAAAGATCGAATCTTTCGCTGTCCCGATGCCGTCGGCGAAGATTCATCAGTTGATCTCAACCTCGACGTCGAAGCCTCTCTTGGTGTCACCGGCGTTGGTCAGGAGTTTTGGGATTTTGTGTGAAGATCGGAAGAGGGGTTTGGTGTGTAGAAGGGCTTATGAGGCTGAAGGTGGTGTTGGTGGTGATGAAGCTGCTGCTGCTGCTGTTGCCAAATCTGAGGCTGCTAAGAAGGCTAAAATTGGGGTTTATTTTGCTACTTGGTGGGCTTTGAATGTTGTGTTTAATATTTACAATAAGAAGGTTTTGAATGCCTTTCCTTATCCGTGGTTGACTTCTACTTTGTCACTTGCTGCTGGCTCCTTGATCATGATCATCTCATGGGCTACTAAACTTGCCGAAGCTCCCAATACTGATTTTGAGTTCTGGAAGACTTTGTTTCCTGTAAGTTTCCAGCTTTGTCGTCTTGGTTTTGTTTCGTATTTGGGGACCCAGTTGAGCTACCAAACAAATGTGGCTTGTTGTGTTGTGAGTATAAATAGTAGGAATTTTGATGTAGATGATTTATGTGAATCATGATACTACTAGTAGTGACACATTTTTTTGAATTATGAATTTTGGAATTGAATTGTTCAGGGTAAGGAAACTGTGATTACTGATATGCTGAGGTTTTGACAGGTTGCGGTGGCTCATACGATTGGGCATGTTGCAGCTACAGTCAGTATGTCTAAGGTTGCAGTTTCTTTCACTCATATCATCAAGAGTGGAGAGCCTGCTTTCAGTGTCTTGGTTTCAAGGTTCTTGTTGGGTGAGAGTTTCCCGAACACAGTTTACTTCTCATTGATTCCCATCATTGGAGGATGCGCTCTTTCTGCCTTGACTGAGCTCAATTTCAACATGATTGGTAAGATCAACTGTCTGTTGTGTAACTTTCCATTGACTGATTTTTGAAAACTCTGATATATTTTCCAAGGTAAGTCTGCAATTCATAAATATAATTGGAAAAAATCTGTAATTGTCACGTGATCGGCAGTTTTAGAAAGTTAGTAACTGAGCCAGCTACCTTGTTGCCGAGACATATTTGATCAGGATTCCATATACTACTGTTACTTCATTTATGTTTTTTCCTGATTGGGAAATTATCAATTTTTAAACTATAATCATATGATTTTCATCAGGATTTATGGGTGCTATGATCTCAAACTTAGCCTTCGTTTTTCGCAACATATTTTCAAAGAAGGGAATGAAGGGCAAGTCAGTTAGCGGGATGAACTACTACGCTTGTCTTTCAATACTGTCTCTTTTGATTCTCACGCCTTTTGCAATTGCTGTGGAGGGGCCACAGATGTGGGCAGCAGGTTGGGAAAATGCAATTTCACAGATTGGACCACAATTTATCTGGTAATACTACTTGACACCTAAACAAAGGTTCCACTGATTCTTTGGCTGTATCTTACCTTGTTTGTCTCTGTGGGTACAATTGTGTACTTAAGTGAAAATTACCTTATTTGTATTAGTTAATAACGATGCTTAGAAAGGATCATGACCAACATTTATTGTAATTCAGGCATGTTTGGTGTTAGTTATTACTGGTTTGCATTTTAACGGAAACGTACTCTTAGGAGAGTGTAATCGACTCGAGCATTTTGTTCACATTTAATTTTCAGGCTTGTAATTTACTTCCCACAACAATCATCTTCATTTAGATTATAAGCACCAGCTCATTAAATTGTTCAACTTCTTTTAATAATTACAGGCACAACTTATCTGTTGTATATAAAAGCAGCAATAAAAGTTAATTACTTGTAGTTTAGTGTCTTTCATAGAAGGATGTCTTCTTCATTTGCTCCTGGTATATTTGTTGCTTGTGAATTACCTGTTTCGTGCATGTTTAGAATTTCTAGACGTTTAAATCTTTTATTTCCTTCCCTATTTTTGTTGGATAGCAGAACATTTCATTTTCATTAACAAACGGTTGCTTTATCTCAAACTGAAAAGAATGCATGACTCTTACGTGTCAGGTGGGTGGCGGCCCAAAGCGTGTTCTATCATCTATATAACCAGGTGTCTTACATGTCCCTTGACCAAATCTCCCCTTTGACGTTTAGCATCGGTAACACCATGAAGCGGATATCTGTCATTGTCTCCTCAATTATCATATTCCGCACTCCTGTCCAACCTGTTAATGCTCTTGGAGCTGCCATCGCAATCCTTGGAACCTTCTTGTATTCTCAGGTACTCTTTAGCCTGGTCATTTCTCCAATTTTTTGTTTAAAATTAATTCAAGTAGACTGCCGTTGCGAATTTTCTGAAATCACAACTTTCTTTTCCAGGCAAAGCTTTAGGAAGCGCACCTATTTGGAGTTACCATTACAAGGCGGTGATAAACTGAATTTGGTTGGTCGAGCTTGTTTAACTATAGTTGCAGAAGAGAAGGACATCCGTGCTTGTTATCTCCTCCTGGCGTTGAAGGCTGCTTAGTTTGTAGCTTGAATAAAGTAGAGGTTCACTCTGTACACCATATTCAACTTATTGCTCTTGTTATTTCAAAGACATTCTACATAAGATTTAAATAAACTAAGGCAGCTTATGTATGTAGCCTTCAATAAACATGTTCAGCAGATTGAGATGAAAAAGCTATTTCATTTAGCATATCTTTGGTGTGTGGTTCATGTTTAAGACTCTTAGATGGACATTTTTGTGGCCACAATGGACTTGTTAGTTTGCTCCTCTAACCCATCTCAAATTTGATTGTGAAGATTCTTGTATTCTTACATTTCAGTTTTAGAGAACACTCTAAATGGCAACTCCCAACCATTTCATGAAGTAGGGTTTTTAAATCAAACACATGGTATTTAGTGTCTTTGAAGATTAGGTGTGACAAATATAATGTACTACCATTTTATACTTTAAATAATAATGAGTCCAAATTTGTTGATATCATTTAAAATAAAATATTGCTCATTTGAAATATATTGACATTTCAGTATTTTATTGCAATAAATTTGAATAATGCTGATAAATTGTTGTGTTTGAAGTACGTTTTATTAACAAGTTGATAAAAATACGCACAACAACAAAAATATTCACAATCACCAAAACTATACCGAATTAATTTTTTACCATTTCATAGATATAAAAAGCCAAAGGCTATTGATGCATAATTGGGGAACCATTCTATTAACGGTTAACAATTTGAAGCTAGTATTATAAATGAGAAATCGTGACAAATGATTTCAAATTGGTTTATAAAAATTATTATATTTAAATAAAAATCGTTAAAAGTATCCTATGTAGAAAACCGTTTAGATTTGACATCTTTATTTTCCTCTATTTTAAATTTATAAATTTAGTAATTTTACAAATATCCGAGATAACCTTTAATAAAAGTAACAAAAAATTATAGCATACCGTGTGCAGTTTTTGTCACCATACGATGGACAACAAAAATTAAGGTTGATGAGATTTGCTACCATCTTTGTTTCACATCTTTTCATTTCCCACATGCTACAAAACTGCATCGATTCATCGACCCATTTCAAATATCCAATCCTTTCCACCCTGGAGTTTTGCACCATTAATTACTTCCATAGCCTTGCAACCTTTGTATATACATACAAACGTTTAGTCATCATCCGATTTGGCTCACTCAGATTCCTGAGAAAACAGCTCCAGCAGACGCAACTCTTCATTTAAGAAGAGTCACAACCGTACGTGAGTTTGATAACATTTTGTCATTCTTCTGCGTGTTATATCAGCTAGGGTTTGTTTAACATTTGTCTGATTGTTTCTTTGTCGTACAAGTGAGATCAAAGCTTATGTCTAGAGAGATGTCGCCACATCAGTCCGTGTTTGATAGATTGCCTGATGAGCTTTTTGATCGATATCGTCTCTCGTCTGCCGTTCAAAGAAGCGGCAAGGACTAGTGTTCTTGCCAAACGTTGGATCACTATATGGAGACACACTACGAATATTGAGATAAACCAGAACTTTTTTATTAAGGATGGTGCAAGTTATTCAGATGTCATCACTTTTGCTAATTTTGCAGCCAATTTCCTCAACACATATAGAGGCCGGTATATTACATCGTTTAATCTTGTGGTTGGTGAAATTGCTGTGCTTTTGAAAAGTACATTGTTGTGTCAGTTTGTAGACGTTGCGGTGGCACGTCACGTTAAGTATCTTACTGTTGATTTTACACAACCTGTATGGAGGCAACGTGGGCAGCCATTTAGTCCAAATCCTGTCATTGATCTACCTAGAAAGTTTTATCAGCATTGTCACCGATATGAATACTTGAACCTATCCGGAGTTAAGATCGGTCTCTCTAACTGCAAGACCTTTGAAGTATTGCGAAGTGTGACACTTGCATGGATTCAGCTTGATGATGAAGATCTTCAACACCTAGTTGTGGAGTCTCCTTGTTTGGAAGAGTTTAAGGCTTGTGCAATGTTGGGGTTTCGACGTAGAAATTCAGCCTAATGCACTCAAGACTTTAGTGGTTGAAAATTGTAACCTTGATCAGGATGCTGTCTCTTTAGTAGCACCAAAACTTAAGGTATTCGTCTACTCGGGGAAGTTTGGAGATATAAACTTCAACAGCTGCGTGACGAACTTGGAAGAAGTGTACCTAGATTTTAACATGGAGGAGGATTTCGACCATTCTTGGAACCTGATCTACAATCAACTAATGCAGTTCAAAAACGTCAAGGTTCTTCAAGTCTGTTCATTTGTACTTCAGGTGATGGCCGGCTTAATCTCACTCCATGATTTTTTAGTCTTTCTTAAATCACAAGCACTCTAAGACACTGATCAATTAAGTAATCTATATACTTCGTGTTGACTACAGATTCTCCCTTTCATAGTTGATGACCTACCAGTTGAACCAAGACGCTTGATTCTGAAAACAGCTGACTTCCACCCGAATGACTTCCACGGACTCCAGTACTTCTTAGAAAGTTGCAATTCAGTTGAAGAAATTCAAATTGACATAACTAAGAGGAGCCTTCTAAAAGTAAATTTTTAACTCTCTCTAGCTTTTTTTCTTTTTGAGGTGTAAGAAGTCAGTCTAGAGAGAGAGTTGGTGCCCTAACCCTGTATTTGTTTGCTTAGGACTATGAGTGCCCAATGGTGTTTGATCCTGACTCATTTTGGGAAATGGGGAGTGGGGCAGCTGCTGAATGTTTTGAAAGTGGTTTGAAAGTAGTGGAGGTGAAGGGCTTCAGTGGAACAAAACACCAGGTTCAGTTCTTGCAACTTATTATGCAAATGGGAAAGCTGTTAGAGAAAATGGTGTTAATCTGTAAAGAAGATTCTCAACAGGAAGCTGAGGAAGCGTATCAGCTTCTGTTGAATTCTCCAAAATCATCTTCCAAACTCACAATAGAAATGTATTCATAAAATTTACTATGTTCAACACATATGTAATACTTCAACTTTCAATAAATATTATGGCATGGAATTTAATTAACTTATGCTAGGTGCACTCCTTAATAGAAATCAAAATCGAAAAAAATATCACAAAAGTCCAGTGTTCAGGAAAGCTGTTAAGATGGAAAACCTAACGGATTTTCAGGTATCCTTTGTTGTATACCGAAAAACAGTTAAGTATAGCGCTACGTGACATTTGCTTGCACAGAACGAGGAAAATCTTCCTTTTATATAAATTACACGGGTTAGATAATGTTATATCCTGTGCTGATAACTGTACTTTCGTTGTGAAGGATTATTCGAAGCTATTTGCAAAATTCTGTACCCTAAATCTTACACTTTACTGGAAGTCAATGATTGGCTCTCCAAGAGTAAGATTTCTCTCCACCTTCCATGGTAAATTAAAAAGTTTGGCCATGACAAACTTGAAGATCTTGTTGACATTTATGTTGTGAGTTGAGCTCGAAAAGAAAAGAGTGGCATTTATTGCTTTTGCGTATGTCCTTGCCTGTCCAAATCAAATAAATTGGCATTCAGAGATATTTTTATAAATAAGAGCCATCAACAGAATCAAGGCAGTATTGAACAAGATTTTAATGAAAGTGAATGCAACGACACTTTCCCTAGACCAAGCATTCAAGCAATGAAAGTGATCGTTGGATGGTATATATCCGATGTATTTACGTCTTTCTCATGCTTTGTTTTCAAAATTCCAACACTCAACCAATAAACCAAATATTACCAAGCAAGTAGTTATAGGAATGATTTAGGACTTGATCGACGTTTACACATGTTCAATAGCACATAACATAAAATCAAAAGTTTAGTTTCTTTTTCTTACCTGTGTGACAATGGTCCACTGAAGATCTGGTGGCAGTCTCACGAATTCATCAAACTTGGTCCCAATCACGACTGGGATGGCCGTCTGCAATCCAAAACACAGAATAAATTCATAGAGCAGAATAAGAAACAGAGTATTATGATATTGCAATGCAGCCAATGTTACCTGATTGTATTTTCTAGCTTCCTTGTACCAACCGATGACACTGCGAATTCAGACGAATAAAATATAATTAGGTACCTGAAATAGCTATTAATTTTTAATGCAACTTGTCATTTTCAAGAACCTGTGTAAGGTGCAACTACTAGTTAGATCGAACATGAACATAATTGCAACTGCATCTTTACAAGCCATAGGAACTTGATCGAACGCCCTGTTGTCTCCTGCAAATCCACAACACAAATTCACTTAAGCAACTCGATAGCATTGTTTTTCTCCAATCTCCAAAACCGTGGCATGTCACTCATTTTAAGCTTCAAGTTTAAACACGGACATTAATTCATGACTGCTGAACATGCCGAGATAACGACAAAATAAAACTGAATCCAATAACATTTATGTGTAATTTCACACCTGCAACATCCCAGATTGAAAAAGCAATTCTTGCTCCTTGAACTTTCAAGATTTTATCCACCAAGTTCAATCCAGCCATCTCCAGTACCCTGTTATTCTCTTGCTCATCTCCTACATACTTAATCTGAAATGAAAAAATAGAAATTCATAAGTCAGTAAACCCCAGCTCCGTATTCAGATAGTCAAAAAAAAAATCTAAATTCGGAAAACATAGAAAAACTCAACTCGAATACTAAAATTAAAAGAAAAATCAAAAACTATTTCAGGAATCAATTTCCACATGCAAAATATCAAAATTTGAAAGTTTAGGGAAGCAAGGTTCAAAGCATCAAGCTACAAATGCCAATTTAATAATTGTTCAAAGGATTAATTCCAAATCCAGAACATCGAATTTTGTAAAACCAGTAAATACCAAGTCAAAATAATCAAATTCCTAAAATGCAGAACAACATACATTTCAAAGCTGAAACTAAGAAAAAAACCCAGTTCAAGGTATAATATTCCATAACGAGAGCTTTGAATATCAAATTCCTAGGGAATAACATTAAAGTACAAAAGTATAAAAAAGAGAAAAAATCTAAAGTGAAAGAAACAAGTTTAAAATGTGTAAAATTGCGAATCAAAAACCGAGAAAACTTTCAAAGAATCATTCATGTTCAATCTTCTATGTCACCATATCAATTTCATCTAATCAGTTTCACAATACAGAAGATTCAAGATTAACACACCAAGCATCAAAAATCAACACACACAAAACCTAGGAAAAACCCCAAGTTAACACCACTAGCCAGAATCAAATTCCAAATGCAGAACACCTCACACTTCCCAAATTGACTAAATCCACAAATTAAGAAAACCTAGTTTGAAGAATCAAATCCCAAATGCAGAAATTCCAATACCAAATAAACAAAAACATCAATTTTGAAATGAAGAACATCAAAAAGCTGCAAACTTTACTTACCACAAAGCTTGTCTTCCCAATCTGACAATCACCCAACAAACTAATCTTCAAGCTAACCAAATCCGAATCAGTCTCATACCCACCATCACAAAACGACGTCGTCGTACCCACGTCGCCAGACTCCATCATCTCCGGCGAAAGACTACTCCTTTGAGAAATGATTCGGTGGTACTTCTTCTCATGCTTCCCAATCGAGCAAATGAGTAGTCTACGCCAGATAATTTTGAAGAATTTAGGTAAAGCTGAGATCTTTCGGAGAAGGGTCCAGTTGATTTTGAGCTTGATGACTTTCCGGCAAAGTTGGGTCATTTTTCCGGCGGATTCAACGATGAGAGACTTGGTTTTCTCAGTCATGGGTAACAATGATGATGATGACTGTTTCAGCTTCTTGCCGCATGGTTTGATTTTAAATGATGGATTTACGATGATGTTGTTGTGAAGTCTTTGTTTGTCGTGCGGAGTTTGAGTTTTAGGAGATGGAATTTTAAATGGTTTTGGGATGTTGGACAGACGGTTGACCGGTTTTTGGTTCATTTTGGACGAAACTGCCCATGTTAGTTGGCTTGTTGGGTACGTTGATTGAAGGGTAAAATCGTCATTTGTGAGTAAACTTTCATGTTTGAGGACATGTATGTTTGTAGCTAAGCAATTAGGTTGATCAGTCTTAATCACCAATTTGGATGATGGGTTTATCATGTTATCAAGTTTCTAGATCAAGTTGGTAGATTTTCTGATGTTGAAAATCCATCCAATAACAAGAGACATTTCTTCATTTCACAACTTATAGATGATTAACACGTTTTTTATTATTCTGAATTTCAATCTGATCATAATTAGTGACTTGATAAACTTGTAGGAATTCAAGTTTGGCGTTTGGTGTATGAAAGGGACAATGACTTTTAGGGAGATGAACACAAGCACCTTGTGAATGAATTAAAGATTTGATGAGGAGGTTTAAATGGTGAAGATTGAGAAAAGGGGCATAGAAAACAGATAAAGGGGATCTCAATGTTCCTGAGATGTTCATCATTTGGTGACATTTTAAGGTAAATTAATGTACTTCTTGTTTGTCACATTCTTGTACATTTGTTTAACTGTGCTAATAGACAATACCCAATGCACATTGTAGCTTGTAACTTTTGAATTATTCAAAAGACAATAAAATATTTTTAGAAGATCGGCGAATATCAGTAATAATAGGCAGAAAGGAACTTGAAATCCACAAAAAGGGTGCAATTTGGTAACTCTAGGTCGATAGGGCTTGTCTACTCGAATAGATGAATGACAATAGTATACAAGAATCAAATGGAAGTGAACACATTAGGGTCTCATTTTGTATATGTAATCCATGACTTTGAATGCCATGTATTGATTTATGGGTACCTAACGTTAGCTTCATACCACCTAAATTTGATTAGATATGTTCCAATCTCTATCAGTACTTAAACAAATATTTTTATATCCAAAGACGAGAGGGGAATAAATGCAGTTGCTAAGAAATCAAAACTTAAACCTAGCAGCTGACATGTGATTGGTGGATCTAAATCAAGGAGGAATAATAACGCTTTATCCATCTTTGGTATAAAGATAAAGCTTCCCTCACTCTATCAACATCATGATATCCATATGACACTAAAAAAATAAAACTACATGTTCTTTATGATGCATTTTGATGAAAACAATGAAGGTCTTTCAGGGTTTTTATTTGATTTTTTTCGTAAGCATCGATGATCGATGATGATCGATGTGATCGATGCTTTCAGCAATAGAACATGTACGAAAAAAGGCTATACGAAGGCCCATATAATAAATGGACTAGCCCGCACTGTCAATGTGATATCTAGCAATTTGTTTAATATCTTACTTGGCCAAATATCATACAGTAAGTAATTAGTATTATTATGTGGAGTAAGTTTGTAAGGAGACTGATGGGGAGGGAAACATGAATACTCTACTGTCCACTCAACAGCTCTGAAAAACCTATACAAGTTTTGTATGTATTTTGTACCTGATTACAGCCATTTTCGATTTTACGACTGGGAAGTTCTACTTAATAGGGATGCACAAAATTGGATCGGACCGTAAATCCGGACCGGACCGACCGTAAAATTACGGTCCGGTCCCGGTCTAATTACGGTCCGGTCCACGGTACATAAAATTTTTGATTTACGGGTTACGGTCTGGTCCGGTCCGGTCCAAGAGATTTACGGTCCGGTCCGGACCGTAATATAAATTAAATAAATATTAAATATTAAAAAATTAAAAATATATCATATAAAATAGATACTCCCCTGTCCCATAATGTTTGTCCACTTTCCATTTTGGGTGTCCCCTTAAGTTTGTCCACTTTCCTTTATTCTCAACCACACATTCTACTTTTTACTCATTTACTTATTAATCATTTATTCTCAACCACACATTTTATACCTTCTTTCTACCTTAATTACCGTGCATTTTGTGCTTTTGGACAAACAAAGCGGGACGGAGGGAGTATATATCAATAAAAAAATAAAAATAAACCTAAATGTTCCTGAAAATATTTAAAATATTTAATAAAATGTATATAAAGTTAAAAATATATATTATTTTGATTTTTTTAATTAATTTTTTAATTAAAAATTAAATAAAAATAATAATTACGGGTTTACGGTCCAAACCCGGACCGGTACGGTTGTGCATCCCTACTCTTCAAGACCGGTCCGAACGGGACAACTCTACGTTAGTTCCCGTTCACAGCTCCGGGCTCTTGGGTATGACTCAAAATGTGCCTTAAAGGCCTCTGGCAATCATCTTCTTTTAGCTCACTGAAATGTTCTTTAACCAAGCGACTCATTACCTCATTGACACTCAAGCCTTCCAGCTCAACTTTCCCAAGTAACTCTTCTAGTTGTTTTTTAGTAATCCTGATCCTTACCTGTTCCTTAAGCCCTACTCGACTCTCCGTTCTCTCCACCTCTTCCTCATCTTCTTCTTCTTCATACCCTCTTCCAATTACCTCCACTTGCGCGTCGAAATGCACTTTTTTGAACTTATTCTCTCCTCTTCTCCTTTTCTTTGCCTCTGTTTCTGGTGCTGGTACTGGTTTGCATGGTTTTGGTTTTCTTTAAACAATTTCCCATTTTTTGTTGATGAATGGTTTAAGGTTGTGTACTGCTTAATTGATGTATGTATATGTAGTGATTGAGGTAAGTTGTTTGCTTCAGATTTTTGTTGAATGAAGATGTGTAAGTGGGATTTATATAGAGTTCTAAAAGGCTGCAAGTGTAATATTGAAATTTTTGCTGTGGTATTTGGTTGAATTCAAATGGACTGTCTACTCTCTCAAAGCCCAAGTATAGTTGAATTGTAATTTGATTTAAAAATATCGTTTGAGGACATGTTCCTGTAAAATAGAGAAATTTAGAGGTGACCAGACATGATCATTGAATTTTAATAAATCTAACGATGGTAATGAACTTTTTTTATTCGACAAAGCGAATTTATCAATTTGTGTCAATATTCCCAATGAATAGACATTCAAAGATGACAACAACGTATTTTTACAAGAAGCCGCTAACCAGCCATCAAAAGAAACATGTAAACAAAGCCATCAAAAAAATTCTAATCACGTGTAGTTATTTTCATTAATAAAATAGTTAATGAGATGATAATATTAGTAGTCATCACAAATGCAGCTCGTTTCTAGATGTTTAACTTTATTTAATCATTTTTCGTATACAATTTAGTCACTTTTGCATTCTCTATCAATTCAAATGACGTTTGTTAGATGTTGACAAACCTTTTTGCAGATCGAAAAAGACTACACATAATTTCTCTATGAAATAATACTTCCTCGTCCAATCCTAAATCAGTAAGTTTCTTCAATGAAGTTAAGATAACGATAAAAATATTATGATCGGATGACTGATTGTTAAACCGCATAATTTATAGTATTAAATGCATTTTTGAATAGTAAGGCCGATGAGTTGTGAATACCAACAGTTTTTGTTGGTTGAACATTATCCGAGTTACCGCCTAACTTGCCTACAAGAACATGCCCCACGTGACTACCCATCCTCGGATGCCATTTCTTGATTTTCTTAATATCCATCCGCATCGATCGAACCACACATACATCACACAACACCACAAAACAAAACAACCTAAATTATTTAAATTTTAAATAAATTAAACACTGCTCACAATACAATGGCAGTCACAGATGCCACCACTTGACATCAAACGGCATCGTTTGGAGTCAAGCTTGCAATAAACGACGTAGTTTAGTGTAGTCTCGTGCGATCCAATCGTTGTACAGCGTCGTTTTCTCAGGCAGAAAAACTCGAAGAGGACCATCTTATTCGTTCGTCTTTTATGGGCCGGTGAATCTCCGCTGCTACAGAGATGAAAATATCTCCGAATCGGGTCGGGTCGGAAACCCTAGAGCCGGCGGATCTTCACGGAGGGAGGAGGAATGGTCAAATTAGGAAGGCAGGGAGGAGGAAGGTGCGGACGCCGAGGCCGATTGGAGGAGGAGTAGGCCGGAGACGCCGCTGTTGCGGTGGAAGTTTGATGATAAGGTGGAGGAGGAGACTGCGGTGGTTATTGAGAGTGAAAGTGAGAAGAAATGCGTTCGTCGGCGGTGAAGAGGACGCTGCGGTGGTGTCGGCTAGAAAGCTGGCGGCTGGACTTTGGAAGTTGCAGCCGGATGTGGCTGTTGTTGGGAGGGATGATAAGCGTGTGAGTAGGAGTGGTGTTGACCAGGTTGACTTGAGATTCATCTTTTTTCATACCTAATTTTGTTTGTTCATTTTGTAAGATCTGAGTTTGCTTCTCTTCTAGTCTAGGGTTTATACTTAAACCATAATGTATATGAAAAGATTAAGTTGACTGTGCATCTAGGCATGCATGTATGTCGTTTGCTGGTTGAGATTTGAGTTACATGTTGATGATGTAGTGTGTATTGAGCTGGCATTCGAGAAGTATCTTTTTTTGAGTTATGCTTTTGCTTTATGAATCGAGATTTTAGGTCCGGGTGTTGAGATTTCAAATTCTATTTGCTAGGAGTATACACCTAGTTTCAGTGAGTTTTCCTAGATTGTTTATTGTGATGTTTTATTGCAGCTTAGGGAAGGTCATGGAGCTTTTGTAGAGTTTCGTCATGGAAATGGGCAGAATTTAAAGCTCCTGAAATGACGCATGTGCGGCAGAGCCCGAAGTATGGTTCACGTGCCAAAAATGGCTACATGTGTAAGGTATACCTCTTGGTAAATAGACTCTTAACATGTGCCTTGTAATTCATCACCCGGTCATTATTTTTACGATTTCTGACTTTCACAAGTAAAATGCGGAGTTTGCCCTTTCTTGGTTGTTCAGTCTTGTTTTTAGTGGTCTTTTTACTTCGATTCGTTCATAGTTAAATCTACTTTATGTCAGATCATCGTGACATTAATACTTACCTAATTGTGTTAGACTTTGAACCCTCTTTTTCAGATTGAACCTTCATTCCAGGTATGTAATACTGAGATGGAGGGAGCTACTAAATGGGATCCTATTTGCTCGAAAAAGCTGGAAGATGCTTCTCCATTGTTGGGCTACATGAAGACTCGTGAACAACAAGTTAGTGCTGTAGCTGTTGTTTCGGCACTCGAGTTAAAGCTTGAGCAGGCTCAAGCACGCATCCAGGAGCTAGAGCATGAGCAGAAGTCATCAAAGAAGAAGCTTGAGATCTTTCTGCGGAAAATTAGTGAGGAAAAGGCTGCGTGGAGGACTAGAGAACATGAGAAAATTAGGGCAATCATAGATGATATCAAATCTGACTTGAATCGGGAGAGGAAATATCGTCAAAGAGTGGAAGTGGTTAATTCCAAACTGGTCAATGAATTAGCAGAAGCCAAACTGTCGGCCAAAAGATATATGCAGGATTATGAGAAGGAAAGGAAAGCGAGAGAGTTAATTGAGGAAGTATGTGAAGAACTTGCAAAGGAAATTGGAGATGACAAGGAGGATGCAGAAGCCCTGAAAAGGAATGCATGAAGATTCGAGAAGATGTGGAGGATGAAAGGAAAATGTTGCAGATGGCAGAGGTTTGGCGTGAAGAGCGGGTGCAAATGAAGCTTGTTGACATAAGAGTTGCAGTTGAAGAAAAGTATTCACTGATGAATAGGCTAGTGGCTGATCTTGAAAATTTTCTGATGTCAAAAGGTGCAACCCTTGATTCAAAGGAGATTAGAGAAGCAGAGATGCTCCGGCAAGCGGCTGCTTCAATAAATATTAAAGATATTAGAGAATTTTCATATGAGCCTTCTAAAGCTGAAGATATCTTTGCAGTATTTGAAGATGTAAATATGGGTGAAATGAATGAGAAGGATATTGAAGCTTGTGTCTACAGTCCCGCAAGTAATGTTTCGAAAGTTCGATCCCCATGTTCTCTTATAGAGTCCAAAAGAAGAAACTTTCAAAGGAAATCAAATGGATTTGTGAGCAACGATGGGGATATGGAAGGAGAAGAAAGTGGGTGGGAAACTGTGAGTCAACTAGAAGACCACGCTCAAGTTATTCACCTGATGGTAGTGTCCGGTCAGTCAACATGGGATGCCGAAATAGTACTGCATCAAGAGCCATTACTGAATGGGAAGACAAGGTGGGTCCTGTGCAAGAAAGTAATGAGATCATAGAAGCTTCACCTCTGAAGCAACCAAAGAAGGGATCATCGATGTCAAGGCTTTGGAAACAACATCCCAACAATGTAGGCGACAATTTCAAGATAATTTCAGTTGACGACACACTATCTGATGGAAGACAATCAAATGTGAGCATTCACTCTTTAGACCAAGGGTCTGTTAAAGGGGTGCACAGCCCCTCGTATATGATGGGCTGGAGTTCCCCCGATTCCAGGAACCCAAATTATCACAAGGGAATGAAGGGATGCATTGAATGGCCTCGTGCTGCAGTGAAGAACAGCTTGAAGGCAAAGCTAATGGCAGCAAGAATTGAGAGTCAGAAGGTCCAGCTGCGCCAGGTTCTGAAGCAGAAATATTAATTCACCAAAGCCCGCAGTGTCCTATGTCATGTTGAAAAGCACCGACCTGTTCCATATAGCCACAGACTACAATAATGGTGCTTTTCCGGATTATTCATGTTATCCTTTGGGGTAAGGTAAGGCAACTGATGTAATAGCAAGTGATGTGCTGATTACATTGTAGGCTATCAAGCCATCATAAATAGGAGAGCTGTAGCAGATCTCTTCATTTCATTCAAGTATAATGAAATCATGTTTTCAAGTTGAGAATAATTCGATAGATCTTGGTTCGTCTGAAAAGATCAGGTTCTTTCCACAGTATAATTTCTCATGTTCCAGTCTCATGTTGACTTCAGATGCAGCTAGCTTGTCTTTTTTTCTTTCTTTGCAGGATTCACTCTGTCTACAATAGAAGTGCAAGGTCTTGAAGAGCCCTGAATGACTGCTCTGACCAGCCACCAGGATGAAATTCCTCATTGACATGAACACATAGGAGTCACTGACAGGTAAACTCAGGATTATATATTGCAAGTTGAATGACAGTATGATTTTTATTATACTACAACCTCCAAGTTGATCAGTTTCTTAATGACAGTCTTTCCCCACCAGCTCTTACATCAAGTAGTTGGCCAGAGCACCTTAGCGTCAAGGTCCTGAAAACGAAAGCCTAACATCTCTGCAAGTTGTGCAAAAATGTAAGTATAATAGCTTCATCTAGCAATCAGAAAGAAAAGTCAAAGTTCAACTTGCCTTATCAAATCCCCTGGTTGTAATTTCATTGTTTTGTTGTATGAACTTGACATTAAATCACATATGACATTAAATGTACCTTTTAGAGTCGAGTACTCTATTTATCAAAAAAAAAAAAAATCACATATGACATTAATTATACTGATGCTAAAATTCTGTCTCAAATTGTGCAAATATTCTACTGTAAATAATTTCAGAAAAATCATTGGAAATATCTCTCATTCTTTAATTGCAGTTTGGAGAAGGTGAGGGTTTAAAAGTCAAACGCATGGATGACTTGAAATAACTTTCTAGGAAACAGGTGAGATTTAGGGTTGGGAAGATGCAGAAGAAAAGGTACACCACGGACGCACTCTTTGAGCAAATTGAGTAAAAAACAATAAGGTCAAACTGATACTAAATCAACAGATCTGCTGTCTGGCTGGCTGGCTGGCTGGCTCTGATCAAGTCCAAATACCCATTTACGCTCACTTGCTTGGATTATTATTGAACATGTTGATGTGATGAACATTGCCCATCCATCATTTTCCATTTCAGACACCATTTCAATTACTTAGTGGCAACAATTGACTCTCTTTCCTCCACAGTTCCTCCTCTCGACAGGTTTGTCTTTATGCACTCTCTCCGATCTGCAGCATTCTTTTTGATTCTGATTGATTCATGGCTGAATTCATCTCCAATTCTCATTTGGGTGTGCGTTTTTATACAAAGTCGTTGCCTTTATCTTAGTTTTGGATTGTGTTGATGATTTGTGCAGAAAGATTTCATCTTTTTGAGGCTTCGATTCATTGATTGAGATACGTATTTTCCAAAACCCTGATCTGGAGTATCTGAATCATCTGATTACAAGTAGAGAAAAGTCCTTGAAGTGATCTTAAATGGGGCATTCTGCTAGCAAAGGTGGGAAGAGAGGTGAGCGACATGGTAACAGACAAGTAAAAAATGAAGGCTACCAACCAGCCCAAGCCAGCAATACTCATCAGTCCAGGCCGCAGCAACCTACCCAACAGCAGCCCCAGAATCGCGGAATTCCCTCCCCGTTTAGGCCAAGCATCCCCAAAGCCCCTAAGCAGCCGGTAAAGGCGAACACGATTTTAGGGAAACCATTTGATGATATCAAACAGTATTACACATTGGGGAAGGAATTGGGTAGAGGTCAATTTGGGGTCACGTATTTGTGTACAGAGATTGCTACAGGTGACAAGTATGCTTGCAAATCCATATCGAAGAGGAAGCTACTTACTAAAGATGATAAGGAGGATGTAAAGAGGGAGATTCAAATTATGCAGCATATGAGCGGTCAGCCTAATATTGTTGAGTTTAAGGGAGCATATGAGGATAAGCTTTCGGTGCATTTGGTTATGGAGCTTTGTGCTGGTGGAGAGCTATTTGATCGAATTATCGCTAAGGGGACTTATAGTGAGAGGGCCGCGGCTGCAATGTGCAGATCTATTGTGAATGTTGTACATGTTTGCCATTATATGGGGGTAATGCATAGAGATCTGAAACCAGAAAATTTCTTGCTCTCCAACAAACATGAGGATGCGCTTCTGAAGGCTACTGATTTTGGGCTATCTGTTTTTATCGAAGAAGGTACATTTTTTAGTTACTTTTGAATTTTTTATCTCATCTTCCTCATACAAACTTTCCACCAAATTTCCCATAGGAAACTTACTTTCCATTTGGTTTTGCTTCCCTCAAATTTTCTATCATCCAAACTGAGGTCACGTGTGTGGTTTCATTCAAAATCTTTACGTCTTGCAACATATTTTAAAAATGATTTTGAAATTTACAGGGAAGTTGTATCAAGATATAGTTGGCAGCGCTTACTATGTTGCTCCTGAAGTTTTGAATAGAAGATACGGGAAAGAGATTGATATATGGAGTGCAGGCGTTATCTTGTACATTCTACTCAGCGGTGTGCCGCCGTTTTGGGCCGGTAACCCGACTCTATCACCATTTCTGCAAATCTAACTCTAATATAAAAACACTTCTAGATTTATAAATATTATGTTTTTATATTTTTATGTGAATGAACCTTTTTGTTTTCCTTCTGATGGACTGACTTTATGTGCATTACAGAAACCGAAAAGGGCATTTTTGACGCTATATTGCAAGGAAATGTAGATTTCAGTAGTAAACCATGGACATCCATATCCAATAGTGCCAAAGATTTAGTTCGAAAGATGCTCACAAAAGACCCTAAACTCCGCATAACTTCTGCTCAAGTTTTAGGTTAGTCTACAATAATTTTAATCCTTTTCAATTAAAAATAGAATTGTGCATATTCAAACAATCTTTTCCATAGTATTCGGATATTCAATGTTAAAGATGACAAATGTCTTTGTTGATAAATATTACAGAGCATCCATGGATTAAAGAAGGTGGTGACGCCTCAGATGCTCCTATTGATGGTGCTGTTCTGACCAGAATGAAGCAATTTAGAGCAATGAACAAACTCAAAAAAATGGCACTGAAGGTGGGACCAAACTACTCTTTCCCAGTTGACAATTGTTTCATCTTTTGCGCTTAAATAGTAAAGTATAATGATGTGTAGGTCATTGCTGAGACTCTTTCTCGGGATGAAATCCAAGGCCTTAAATCGATGTTTGCAAACATGGACAGTGACAACAGTGGCACCATCACGTACGAGGAACTGAAGACAGGTTTGACACAACTTGGGTCAAAGCTCACAGAGGTTGAAGTCAAACAGCTGATGGAAGCTGTAAGTTGTATACTTACGAACACAAACGGTCATCTCATCTCTAACACAAACTATCAGAATAACCCATATCTTAATAAAATCTTTTAATCAGGCGGATGCTGATGGAAATGGAAGCATTGATTACATTGAATTCATTACTGCAACAATGCATAGGCACGAATTGGAACGGGATGAACATCTCTACACTGCTTTTCAGCACTTCGATAAAGATGGTAGCGGGTATGTGGGCATTCATATTAATGGATGCATATTTAACTACAAACTAAATCTCTAGTCAAACAAATTGTGTTAAATTTGTCCCAATTGAACAAATGCTATTGCGACAGTGTTTCATTGGAAATTTTTGCTAATGTGTGGATTTGGTCGTGGTGAGCTTGTTTCGGCTCTGTGTGTTTCTTTGTTCTGCTCTCATGTATTAACTAATTACAGTTATCAAAAAAAACAAATGCTATTGCGTAAAAAAGACGTTCATAATCCTTTTGACTTTTGCAGGTATATAACAAGGGACGAGTTAGAGATTGCAATGCAAGACTATGGAATTGGCGATGGGGCAACAATCAAGGAAATAATCGATGAAGTAGACGCCGACAATGTAAGTGTCCACCTCACATCCAAGCAAGACTTAAATTTTTTTTAAGTCTGATAGCTCATCTGTCTGCAGGATGGAAGGATAAACTACGAAGAATTTTGTTCAATGATGCGCAGCGGAACCCAACAACAGGTGTCTCTTTTCTAACCATTACAAAGGTAAAATGACACTAAAACGGAATACAAGGAAGTACAGAGGCAAAAGTTATTAAGTTTCCTAAATGTCACAATATCCTTCCCAGTGTGCATCGCTTTTAGCTTTTACTTCATTGAATATCAACTCGACTAAGTCAGGGATTCGTTCGCTTCAAGTATTTTTCATAGAGCCTGGATGTAAACTTTTCACACTGTTCAATATAAACCCGTGTGTTTCGATCCGAATTGTTCTGCTTGAATGAGAATTGTTAGCCAAAATGCAGGAAGTACAGTTGTGTTATAAATGTAACTTACAATGTTTGAGAACTCATTATTTTTGATGAAAAAAGTTTGAAGTAATATAATTATTTGCAATATTTATATTCATAAAAACCTTCCTCAATTTTGGTCTGTAGCCTCGAAAACGGTGCCGTTTGGTCTGACCGATACTCTTCACGAAAGCTCTAGCTTTTTCTATAAATAGCTTAACTCGCTTGGCGTCTAATTCTAAACTACTCCCAGAAATCAACTTGTTAGGGTTCCACTCCCGACGTCGTCGATCGTCGCTGGTAAGAATTCTCGCATTATCAATTTCCTGAAATTCGAATATCAATCTGACTCTAATCTTTCTCGGTAACCCTAATTTCGCTTCTTTGGATTTTCTTGTTTCTTTCAGCAGAGTTTGCTTTCAGAGATGGCCAAGAGCTTTAAATCGGAACACTCTTTTGGTACGTTCGCTTCCGTCCACTTATTCAAATTAACCTTGATCGATCGGAAACCCTAATTTTTGATCCTCTGAAGTTAAGGCTATCTATTGATTTACACTTGATACATAAAACATTCTGATATCGTGGTTAAATTTTCAGAGAGGAGGCAGGCCGAAGCCTCTCGTATTAGAGACAAGTACCCTGATAGAATTCCAGTAAGTGATATTTTTATTTCTTCGCGTATTGATAGAGTTTTGTGATCAATGTGTCAAAGGGGTTGTTCTGCTTTGTAGGTCATTGTTGAGAAGGCTGAGAAAAGTGACATACCTGATATTGACAAGAAAAAGTTTGTCCTTCTCCTTTATTTTTTGATATTATTTTTCCTTATTAATGGTTTCTTGCATTAAGCATTTTTCTATCATTCCGTGTTATTTATCTGATGTTGCTCTATTAATGTTGTGCACTCGTCACATCACATGTATGACTCATTTTGCCTCTTGGGATCTGGCTCCAAATTTGTTGTGCCACCTGCTCCCTCAATGCTCAAATGATATAATGCCTTATAATGTAATCTGACAGCTTAATAGAAATCATAATCTTAGATGTTGATTGTTGAGAAATATGGGTTCTGGATTCAATCATATGATTCCAAGTGTTTTGGTATCGGGACAGACAATCTGGAATCTATCAGATAAAATATTGTCACTGTCATTATACTGATGTTCACTTTTGTCCAACAACTTTTGTGTTTGTATTAAGATGCAATGTATTTTATTGATGTCATGGAAACTGCCTATGAGATATGACCCTTGCTTGATCTGGATTACTGTAGATATCTGGTTCCTGCTGATTTGACTGTTGGGCAGTTTGTATATGTTGTTCGCAAGCGAATTAAGCTCAGTGCCGAGAAAGCAATATTTGTCTTTGTTAAGAATATCCTGCCTCCTACTGGTAAGATAGGAAGTTTTAATACATTTTTTAAGTTGGAACTTAGATAACAGAGCTTTTAGAATTAACCCTCTTTTTCATAACAGCTGCAATGATGTCTGCAATTTACGAGGAGAACAAAGATGAAGATGGATTTCTGTACATGACTTACAGCGGTGAAAACACTTTTGGCTCGTTCTAAGCTCAAATGGCCTCTCAAGTAAATATTTTTCTAGCTATATAGGCATCCGAATGCTCTAAGCATGTAATTAGTAATAACGGCTTTGTCATACCACTTCAAACTCTTCTATGGTGTAGATATGTCATTCAAACACTGCAATGTTGTGCTATGAAGATTCCAAATCCACATATTTTGAAAGCCTTAGTGCCCACTGCTTAACTTGCCACAGGACAAACATTGATCCTCATCATTGATAAGAAGATTCTGTTTGTGATCTCTCATTTCTCAGCAGGTGAGACTACAACCAACAACAGTTGGTGCCTACCTCCAAATCCAATCAATCTCCAACAAGTGTGAATCAAGTTTGCAAGAAGCTTTTTGGCTTACTCATTATATGGTTATTTGTTAACCAAGTGATTTTTTAGTAAACTGCTTTATTTCTTCCCATTTTTTATTTACATTATTTCACTGCAGTTAGAAAAAGAAATGTTCATCCGTTCACGCGCCGCGTCTCTCAACATCGATTCCGTTTGACGATTTTCGATCAGCGAAGCGCAGCTGCAATCCGACGAGGTTTCCTCAACTCTTCATTTTAATTTCCAACCGCTACCAGTCGATGATTGTCACTCGTTATTGACTGACTGCTACTGTACGATAATCGCCTAATTCAACCTCGCTGTGTTTTGGTGAATTATAATCGAGATCAACGATTTTAGGGCTCAGTTCTAAGCTGTGTTGTATTTTATGTAATTGGCTTACCTTATAGACGAGGTTCTGGAGTATGTAGAGCTAATGCTGCTGCAGATAAAGAGGTATTGAAATTATGATATCTGAATTTATAGCTCGTAGAAGATTTTACTAACCTCTACTTTCAGGCTTTCAGCTTTAGTAGTAATAAATCAGGGAAGCTTTAAAATTGGTTCCTGGTAGCCGGCATTTTATGTTAATTCACTGCTTTTTTATGCTGCCTCTGTTCCGCCTTTGGTTATCTTGACTTTTTATTTATCAGATGAATGGTTTCCTTGATGTTATGTTTATGTCAGTAGGATGATGATAGCTTTTCCATCGATTGCCTTGTTTAAGATACTGGAATGTTAAATGTAAGGGTGATCACTGAATATAATATGATTTATGATAGATAATCATTCATTCAAGAGTCTGTGGGAGTATCCGAAGCTTATCCATCTAATCCCTGAGTCCCATCAGGTGAGGATTTGTTAACGAATCAATTCATATGCCAATATGAACCTTGTTTACAGGTCAACCGGTTCATTTGAAACCAAAAAGGTTGGTAAAATTAATCTCATTACTTGTTATATTTGCTCTCCTTGATGTACACGCCAGAATAGAAATATAAGTGCTTCAATTTTTCTTTCATTGACACTGAACTAGACCTTTTTGAATAAATGTGTAAAACTGATTTTGCGATACTATCAATGGTAAAAATTACACAGGCCAATTCTTAGATCTTGAAAAGCATTGGTGTGACTTAGCTAGGATTGTGTTTAAGGTAAAAAGCACTTCATGTGTCATCAGTATTAATATTCTTTATATTTTGAATGTGGTTTATCATTTTATTTTATTCCAACTTGCATGTTAGTAAGTCCAGATTACTATTTTTGCTAATTTTATCTATCCATGAGAATCTCAAGTTTGTTATGTTATACCTCGCACGGCCCCTCTAGTAATGTACTCCCTCCGTCCCAATTTGAGTGACCCATTTGGGAACTTTCACGGTTTTTAAGAAAATTGAAAAATGTGAGGTAAAAAGTAAGAATGAGAATGAGTGGGATAAAAAGTATGAAAGAGAGTGTAAATGTATAGGTAAAAAAGTTTCTATTTTAGGAAATGAGAAGATCATTTTGGGACATCCAAAAAGGAAATGGGACACTCATAATGAGACGGAGGGAGTAATAACTACTTCCTCAATTCAACAGTCTGCAGCCCTGGGAATGCATTCTGTTGTAATTTGTCAGTCCAATTGTTATCGGTGGTGAAGTAGTTACTAAGCCAGTGATAAACCTGGTACTAATATACGACCATAGTTGACTGATGGTAAGAGAGGTGGTCTTTCACTTGCGCAGAATAAAAAAATGTAGCAGAAGACCCTCGCAGGCTGCTCCTGGATATCTAGGATTCAGATGTCATTGTTATGTATGCGAGCAGCTGAAAAGGATAAAATACACATTCTTGGGCACATAAAGAAGGTATTGATAGCAGTGTAATTTCTTGGTTCAACATTTTCAGGACTTGCCTTGACGATTTAAGTCATCATGATTAGATTTAAGGTGAGCAGTATTAGTCTTGAATAACGTATTGGTCTTGTGATGAACCGAGTGGATTAGAGCAAATTATTTGTCGCAAAAGATTGGACAAAGTTGTCACGACCACGAAATCAAACACTAAAAAATAATTACCACCAAACCCCATAATGTCCTTGACCCTATAAATACTGACAGCCTCGTCAATTATCAACCACTCAAATCTGATCGCCACCAGATTCCCGACGATCTACCGCGACTTTCGATCCCTGATTCATCGGAGCACAAGTTTGGACGGAGGGGGAGAACCCAGGAGAATCCGAGTTGGAGAAACGGCGGCTGTGCAAAGAGGTACGCGAGCTCTATTACATGTCGTGTAATAGACTCCGTCGCTGCTAATCCATCTACTCACGGTGGTCGAGGCGCTTCTCCATCTGAAGGCGGCACTCCCTCTGATCTTCTCTTTCTTGCTGGAGGCGGTTGTCGTTTCGAATCCCTTTCCTTTTCGCACTAGATAGGATTTAGAAAAGCTAGGGTTTTTTGTTGTTGTTGTTGTTATTGATTTGTGTAATGGATGAATCAACCATGATGCTTAAGATCAAAAGAGTGCCCACTGTTGTGTCCAATTACCAGAAGGATGAGGCTGATGAGCCAAGGGATGCGGAAGAAACTGCCTCAAAGAGTGCTGCATTCGAGGTAGTCTTGCTTTGTTGATATGTTTATGAATTTGATTTTGTGTTTTGAAATATGGTTTTTGATTGTTGGAATTTGTTTTTTTTGATTCAGCTGCTAAGTTGCCTCTGTATGGCTACAAATGGAAGGATGTGATGGAGGAGGGAGGAGATGTTTCAGGCAAGGGACTTCCTGTCAGCTTCCTTGACTCTCTTGTTCTTGGAGAGTGGGAAGAGCGGATGCAAAGAGGGTTGTTCCGTTATGATGTCACTGCTTGTGAAACTAAGGTATTTGTTGCTTCCTTTTAGTGAATACTGAGGGGTTTTGTGTTTTATCTTATGTTCTAGTATGTATGTTTGTGTAGGTGATTCCTGGTGAACATGGGTTTATTGCTCAGCTGAATGAGGGCCGTCACCTTCAGAAGAGGCCTACAGAATTCCGAGTCGATAAGGTGCTACAGCCTTTTGACCAGAAGAAGTTCAATTTTACTAAGATTGGCCAGGAAGAGATACTTTTTCTATTTGAAGCAAGTGAAAGTGGCAAAGCCGAGTTCTTCCTGATGCCCCAATTGAGGTCGAGAATCGTCCGAGTGTCGTTGCCATCAATGTAAGTATCCATAACCTTCACGTGTCTGTGTTTGGCTCAATGATTGTCTATACAGCATTCTTAACTCCGTACCTTGTTGCTGAGGTTTTTGAATTGGATGCTGCAGGTTAGTCCAATTGAGTATGGGCATGTGCTTTTGATTCCTCACATCTTTGACTGCCTGCCTCAAAGAATCGATAATGAAAGTTTCTTGCTCGCCCTGCACATGGCTGCTGAGGCAGCAAATCCTTTCTTCAGGCTTGGTTACAACAGTTTGGGTGCATTCGCTACCATCAACCACCTCCACTTCCAGGTATCATTAAAGTCATCTGATTGATATGCAATTTTATAAATTTCGTCCGCCACCATCTGAAAGTCCTCACACATAAATATTTTACAATGAATAGGCTTACTACTTGGCTATGCCATTCCCCATTGAGAAAGCGCCTACGGAAGCGCTAGTCACTCTGAACAATGGAGTTAAGATATCCAGGCTCTTGAAGTACCCTGTTCAGGGTCTTTTATTTGAAAGTGGGAAGACTTTGGAAGACCTCTCCAAAGCTGTATCTGACTCCTGCATATGCCTCCAGAATAATAACATCCCGCACAACGTCCTCATATCTGAATGTGGCAAGCGAATATTCCTCCTACCACAGGTACATGATTTACATAAGCATTTGCCGGGACATGTCCTGCATTTTGTTTTTAATCTTACTTGATGTATTCTGATTTTTGTTGAATTTACTTTCAGTGTTATGCTGAGAAACAAGCCCTTGGCGAAGTGAGCACTGATCTTCTTGACACCCAAGTGAATCCAGCAGTGTGGGAAATCAGTGGACACATGGTGCTGAAAAGGAAGAAAGACTTTGAAGAAGCATCTGAACAGAATGCCTGGAGGCTCCTAGCTGAAGTCTCACTGTCTGAAGAAAGGTTTCAAGAAGTTAGCGCCCTCATATTCGAGGCACTCTCCTGTAGCATGGATGAAATCAACAACTCACCCCAGTTCAATGAGCCAGATGCTGAATCCCAGTCACAGGATGACACTGAACCAACCCATGCAGCTCTTGTAGCCAGCAAGCATGAGTGCATTGTTCAGCAGTAACATTGAATGTTGCCAATCTGTCTATACTCTGTATGCATTGTTACGTTTTCATTTCCAGTTGGTGTGTGTATGTTGTTCGCATCAAGGCCAGCCTGCTAATAAGGCCCAACTCTCAGTGTGTTTGCTTTGTTGTTCTCCTTTGTCAGCTACTCATCAGAGTGTAATGTATGTAAGATATTGTTTCACTTACATTCTTCCTATAATTGGCAATTATTTTCCAGGAAAATCTAGAACATTGAGATCAAGAAGGATGCATCAGAAAAATTAACACCAAAGATCTTGTTGTGCTGATCAAAGCCATCTATTGGTAACTTGAGAAGTCTGACACTGAACTTAGAGGATTGCAGTAGTCAATATTTGCAAACAATAGCATGAATTCATAAGAGAAAATACCATAAGTTAACTGCTTCATAGGTCACACTAGCTCAACCAAGTTCTTAATGATTCATACTTGACACAATGAAAAGTCTAATGATAAGCATGACTAGAGGGAGCCATAACATTGTTGGTGCATTCTAATAATTTAGGTCTTCATAAAACCACCAGTTTGGTGTAGCATGGCATCAATCTCATCTCCATCCTCCATCTCAAGCTATACACCATCATTAGTTTGATTAGGGAAAAGGAAAATTTTGAAGAACAAATTAGGATAAAATAAAGTTAATATTTAGTGACAGGTTAAGAGATCACCTCATCAGGAGTCTGCTCAGGCCGAAGACGGCGGCCATCAAATAGGAATGCAATTGAATTCATTTCCACAGATTGACGATCACAGTAAGCAGACATGAGCTTTCTTAGCTGAGTGTTCCTCTTGATCCTGAAAAACACTTCATTTCCATCCTGAAAAAAGATTAATATAAACAAATCATAACTAAAGGGCACGCATAGTTAAGCAGATACTGCATTCTATATCAACACAAGTAATTCAATACCATAACAGGCATGAGTCAATTCATATCATCTCTAGCTTTAATTACTAAATATACACCAAGTAATAATTTTGATGAGAATTGAAACCCTAAATTACATATTCAAAAGCACAACTATCAAAATCCAATTGTTTTACTGATCCCTTAAATCAAAACTGGGCACCGGATCAAGCCCTAAATCGAATAGATCTGCGCATCAAACATTAACCTTTCGCAACCCTAAACTGAAAAAAGACATGGAAAGCATAAAAGAGACCTGTCCCTTGACTTTGAGATTGATGTGACCGCCTTCTTGAGCTGGCTTCTTATCTTCCTCCGCTCCTGACATTCTCCTACCGTCGCGATTGCTTGCGAGACTACAACCGACTTTGACGAGCAGACACGAACATACTCTCGAATTGGGCTTTCCCTATGGCTCGGCCCAATATTAACACTTCGATTCGACTATTGGGCCGATTTGCCAGATAAGCCTAACCGAATCGGACCGGCCTGTAGGCGAAGACAGGAAAGACTGCGTCTTTTCCGTTATTTTAAGAAATGTCCGTCTGTGAAGTAGAAAATTTGATATACTGTCAAAAGGGGACAATCTTTTTTACTCCTGCTATCTGGACATAAATGTTACTGTGTACAACATAACTCATTGTTCTTCTCACCTGACATTGATGGATACGAGGGCGGTTTTGATTACAACTTGAGACCTGTCTTTCAATCTACTCAAGGTGTTTCCGAGTATTTCGGATCTCTGTTCTTTCCTGTACCTGTATTTCCGTCTTCAAGGTCTTTCAGTTTTCGCTCTAGATAGCTACGCAGACAGGAATCAGCTATGTTAATTAAGCTAAGAGCGGAGTAGTGTGCATCGACTTTGTGACAAGGAAACCAGCCAGCACATGTTGATTTGCTTCACAAGTTCGAGATGAAACTTGGAAAGAGAACTGTGTTGAATAAGGAGAGGAAGTCATCACTTTCAGAAGCTGATGGATTTATTGTTTCGGCCTTCCTTGAGTTGCTGAGGATGAGGTGACTTTCTTGATACTGTCTAGAGAAGTTTCCTATCAAATAGCAGAGAAAAGAGAAGGTGTTGCCATACTGAGACTTGGTAATTATTGTTGATGTGACACCGGATGCCAATATGAGTATCAGAAGTTCCTGGTCATTGGCCAGAGTGTCGGACACTGGACCTTGCTTGAGTTTTACCTCCAGTGTGTCCAAGCAGCTCACATGCAAGGCTTCATATGGGAGAAAAGAGCCACCTTCACAGCCGCATAACAATCTACTTCTACTAGTAGTGAGATCAAGCTGTGTGCATTGTTCTCATCTATAATCATATATGTCTTTGCCGAGAATGTATCAATCAGTTTGAAAATTTCTTTATAACAGGATATAGCAGCTAATTTCTTCAAGATCTCCATCCAACAGGCTTGCAAGGGATGCATAGCAAGAGAGTTCTCTTTCTTCTCTACCTCCAGAGAAGCTTCTTCTTCCAAATCCCAGCCTTCATCCCAGCCATTAGTGTCCCAATTATTCTCAGGATCAGATGCTTCCACAGTAGGCTCAGTTTGTGGAGTAGTGAAGACTCCTTCCCATTCTTCCATAATCATAATCAAAGCATCAAAATGAGATTTTGTAGTGGAAGCCTCAGACAATTTCATGAAGCAAGAAATTGCAGTCTCAGCTGTCAAAAGATCCTCTGCAGATATTTCTATGCCAGGTGATATAGATGCAGCCATCTGAGTTGATCTCAAGGCGACCAAATTACTGGCAAACCTGTCAGATGTTTTGGGATGAGTATGTGTTCCCTTATCATCAGTTGTTTCTTCAACTGTCTTTCGCTCATTCCATCCTTCCCAAGGTGGTACTTGAATTTGTAATTTTCCTGAAAATCCTTTGACACTGCTACCCGAAATTGACTGAAGAATCTCAAGAACAAAAACTCTAACATCGCCAGAAATT
The DNA here is from genome assembly GCA_006409495.1 of Sedum album. NCBI lineage: Eukaryota > Viridiplantae > Streptophyta > Magnoliopsida > Saxifragales > Crassulaceae > Sedum > Sedum album. The sequence goes on from QZGG01000416.1 coordinate 65,351, forward strand.
TTATAATTATCAGAGAATTGAGTAAGTTTCTCCCACACAGCGAGTCTAACCATTTGTAAATCCTCTAAATCACCCTCTAAGTTGCACAATGATGATAAAATGTGGAACAATTCTTGCTGATGAGCAGAACCAGGGTTTAAGTCTTGCAAAACTGTTTCTAATATACTTGAATAGAGAAGTGAAATACCCTGCATACTGTCATCATCATTGCCATTCATAGATGCTAGTGCCGATATTACTCTAGTATATACTTCTGAAACAGCCCCATAGCCACAACCAGAGAAAATCATGGCTTTACAGAATAATTGAATGTTGAATAAGAAATCATTCTGTAATCCATAATTGGCATACCGAACTATTGTACCCCATCCTTCAATTGGTGAGACCATATCTTCCAAAACCAAACTGATAAAAACTTTTAGGGATACCGCCATACCTTGCGAACTCCAACAGAATGCTTGTTCCAGATGGTGTTGAGATATAAGTTCTAACATATCATCAGTTAACCTGATCCAAAAATTCAATAGCACCACTAAGCATTCTTGCCAAACTGAGGTTTCTAAAACCTTGTTCAGAGACTCTTTAAGTGGCGCTATTACAGCTAAATAACGTTTCATTATTTCCAAAGCACCTGAACAAGACAAAATTATCAAATGCGGTTTTGATAGGTCATAAGCTTGTTCGAGATAGCCAATGAAGCCAATAAACTTATCATGATCCCCAAAATCCATTTCTGTCAGAGCTTGATTTTCCAAGGTAACCAACATATTCAGAATATGATACTTGTAGATATCTTGATATGTCGGGATACATTCAGGTAATGTGCCGTTGTAAAGACCCCCAAGTTTTTCCGCGAATTTGGCTAAAGATTCCAAGTTACTGTCATTAACATGACTGTAAATTTCATTCTGGAGGCAATTCAAATTCAAACCACGTAATCCAGCAATATTTTTGATGTTCAATTTCTCTATGAAGGCCAAGCGCTGGCATTCTTGCTCCATGATTTATAAAAGTGACCTAATTGAACAGCAGATACATTACTGTCCAGGAATACCGTTTGGACGATATCTTGGGGACCTTTAGAAAGAAAGCATTCAGACAGGAGACCATACACATACGCAACCCGTTGCTTGTTGCAGCCATCAATTGAAGGATAAACATGCAGGCTAAGTGTCTCGACGGTTTCAGCAGAAGCAACCAAATCTTTTTTGAAATCTGAAATTTCAGCAGTTATATCTTCATTGGTCCATGCATCTGAAAGGAGTGCAGAAAGCAGAAAACATTGTAGGACCTAGAAAACAATAGGCATGGTTGTTACACATTTCATAAAAGGACATTATTCGAGTATGTTTATAGACACCTCATTTAATGCACAGATAAAGTGTTTTTGTTTACCTTTGAATAGTTTAAGCTATATGTTCGAGCTATAAGCAATAGCTTCTTCAAAATGTGTTTCTTCTCCAGCTTTATGGATTCAATTAAAGAGAAAACAGCATCCTCAATATAGCTAACATCACCAGACAGACAACGGGAGATGTCGACCCCTGGAAGTACTTGCTCTAACAATCTAGAGTGATCTGCCATGTGCTTCTGTTCCTCTAGCTTTAATTTCCATTCTCTCCAGAACTTGGAGTCAACAGTTGTAATTCTGTCTATTTCCTCTGAAAACAACAAATACATATGACAAGACAGTTGTAACCACTAACCATACGTCGAATTGACTGATAACACATATTAAATTTGATAGCTCAACATACAAAATGAAATGACAGGGCCATATAAGATGCATGAGCTACAAACATCTCAAAGTAACACAAAAACCTGTGCAACTATCAGTAGCATCTGTTCACTAATAACGATAGAGAAATAATGACGTTTGTGGACGCCTCTGAAAATTAGTAAAAACAGCACATGCAAGAAAAAATGGCAATCTTAAGAGCATCAACATACATGAGCAAACTACCTGATGTGAATTGGGTGTGTTTCTCCTTAAACAACCTCATGGCCAGTTCTCTCCTTTTGACAGGGTCTTTGCACTCAACCCCATTGCTATGTAGTAGACTATATGTCATACCAACCTTCATCATGCTACTTATATCCTTATAATCTTGCCTTTCTTTGAGCTGCTCTTCAATTATTTGGACACCATTGAAAGCATCTACCAGATTTAAGAGAACAGAACATCCTAATATGTCATCCTCGTGGCTGACAGGACATTCAAAAATTGACCTTGCCAAAGATTCAATGAGACTATCTTTAGGGGCTAGATTATTTCTGGCTAGCCATGAGAAAATAAGCACAAGAGCCTGAGTCCTTGTGCTCATAAAGTGTCCACCATGATGCATGCCAAGATCTGATGACTTGCCCCATTGCTCATTTGCACTCAACTCGAGCAACCACGGAACCTGCACTGCAGCAAACGAAACCAGTTTTCCATTTTCTTCCAAAAATGATTCCCAGCTGTTATTATATTCATAGGGTACTCTTTCTGCAATGCTGCACAGTACACTTTTACTAGTAGCAACATTGTTGGCATGCCTCTCTGTCAGTTCAGACTGGTCATTGAATTGGACAGGAGGCGACACGTGTGAGTAATCTACAGGAGAGGTTGCAGCAGACAATTTCAATACATCACATTGGTCTTGAATGTCCAAATCTTTCCATCCATTCAAAAGCTCGCCAATTGACTCTTCGTCACAATGACTCAACGCAAAACCCAACAATTGTTTTCTAGAGTTCATATCCATGTGGTCAAGAGCGGACCCCTTGCTATAGCAGCACACAAATCCCAAATAGGACCATGTCCTTTTTTAACCAATATAATGCAGAGATCATAAGCCAGCTGTAGGTCACCTGAAACAGCAGCTTCTCTGGCAATCGCTTCCTCAATGGCTGATATTTCTTCCTCAGATCTCAAGCCGAGGAGTTTAGCAATCTCAATGAGTTCATCAACATGCATATAAGCCCCAGATTGGCTTGTGATCGCAAGTTTAACAATTTCCATTGGGTCTTTAACTTGTTTAAATTGCACAGGGAGAATGGTTAAACCAAGTTTAGGAAGACGGAGAGTGAGGGCATCAATAATATCAGCTTCAGCCCGTACACTCGAACTATTTGGGAGAAGGTTCAAACATTCCTTAGCCTTCCATATCTGAAAGACAAACGACTTCAAAATGTCAAACAGAAAATGAAACAAGGAATTTAGTACTAACAATGCTTGGGTAGAGAGAGGAGTAATATATGATTATTGGACCTTAACATAATTAACATAAAAGTAAAGAGTATTGCAAAAGAGTGGAAATTCTTTCTAAAAAATAAAAATGTATTTATCATTATTTTACTTTTTTGGAACTAAGGGACACACATACGAACACTCATTAAAAGCTGATAAATTTAGTGCTGAAGACAGCAACTGCAGTTTAACTCTAAACATTGTTGCCAGTCATATGGAATATTGTTAAGTTATACACTGAACAACCAATGCAATCCATGTCTTGATTTCTTATAATATAAGTGATTTTGTATTCATCAAAACAACATTTCTTTTGACAAAACCTCAAAACATAATCTATCCATTCCACTATGGAACCTATTAATTGGCTTTAAGGATATCAACTCATCACAGTAACAAGTATTGAACTTTCAGAAGACATAGTAGCGACAAACTAACCTCTGAGCAAGCAAGGCTTGATGCAGAGAAGAAATACTCCCTTGCAGCTTGGACGATGATATTCTCTGCCTTCTCAAAAGGCAAAGAAACAATAGAAGTGCCTTTCAAATAATTCCTCACAAGTGCAAACTTCCCAGCTTTTAATAATCCTTTACAGAACTCTATCAACATGTATTCTAGGTCCAAAAAACGAAATGCCTTATCCCGCAGTGTTTGCATATCGCGCCACATGGTAGCCCAATCATCATCTGCACGTCCAGGTTGCCTTCGACTAAATTTGGAGAGTATAAGTCGAAAAAGCTGTTTTACGTTTTTTTCATCCAAATTTGCATCCAAGAAGAAACTCAAGGGTTTAGGAACCTGAAAGTGCATACAAAGAGCTTGATACAAAGTTGTTTACATAGTGATGTATCTGTTAATATCTTATCTAAATGCAAGAGGAGAAAGAGAGAGAAACCTGGTAATATGCTAATAGCCTCCCTGCCTCTACGTGACCTTCGGCCTCCTTGAGTCGTTTCAAAAGGCTTTCAGTATCTGAACTGCCACCTGCGTAGTGCGTAATAACTCGGTGTTAGCTATAAAGTTTTGTCCATTACGATAATCATAATCGGTTTTTTCATTCCATTTATGTCTGCTGATATGCAGTTACAAAAGTTGATATTTAACAGCACAACAACACAATCAAAAAGCTAATGACAATAATCATTAATCAATATTGAAAACTTACGTTGTAGTTGAGGCAACTTTGAGAAAATTGCAGCCATCTTGTTCCAACTGTCTAGGGCTGTGCACCTGTAAATGCATTGAAGTGCGCAATCTACAACTTCAATTTCATCTCTGAAAAACCCCTTACTTTGAATATCCCTACAACCTTCTTCAATAACCATTGAGCATATCTCCAAACCATTACACGTGCTGATCTCTTTAAGCCATTTTACCAAAAAGGACTCAGGTGCATCAGGATTTATGTAATGTCTTCCATTTTCTGATTGACTGTAAGAAGCCCATGTTTCACACCTGCTACGCATGAATGGTGTAGCCAGTCTGTTCAACCTTTCAACCAAGTCATCCTCTACGACTCCATCAAGCATCAGTTTGAACTTCTGATAATCAGACAGTTGTTCCCATTCCGAAATGTTCAGTTAACAGCTTTTCCACCAAGGTGGTCACAATAGATAAGTTGGTGCAGATATGAGATATCCTCTTTGAAGAACTGTAACTCATGAAGACCCTTTGAACATCCAAATTCAATCAAATTCATACAGTTGTCCAACTGTCCACTCAACGTATCAATTTCTCTTGCGCGAATTTTGTACCACTCTAAAAGATCGGCCACTGAAGGCCAAACAAAACCCAATAGATCATGCAGTATTTGTTCTGTACAGAATCGAAGAGTCACCTCATTATTTTCTGGATGGGTCTTAATAAATGAAACCATCATTTTACATTCAACCCAATCTTTCCCCTCAAAGAAATAAAGCTAGGAGGAGAGCGGCCAGGAAGAAGTTGACTGTATGATTCAACCGAAACTGTTTCAGGAATGGAAGACAACACTTCCAGCATTGACGAACTTAGCGAGTACGGATGGCGCTTGAAAAGAAGATTCAGTGCTCCTATCTTTCCTGCTTCAGCAAGTGTTATTGCTGCTTGATGAGTTAGCATAGAGCGGAAATTTTTGTACTCCAGAGACGAAAACCTGCAACAGGACTAGTCAACATATGGTAGAAGAAAGACTTATAATGATTAGCGACTACTGAGGCAGCTTTGTGATGTACGATGAAGATGGTCAAGTTAACAATAATGATAGGAAAAAGTATAAACTCGTAGATGGGATCATGGAATGCCTAATCAAGCAGTTACCAAATTACATCCTACTTTCAACAAATAGCAGGGTTAAAACCTAGTAGGGTGAGAAATTATCTAACCCATATAATGGTACATTATTCATTCTTTGTCACTAACAAATGGCAACCTAATACTCATATACAGTGGTTTCTCAGCATGATTAAAACTCAAGCAGTACAATGCAGATGCATGGTAAAAAAAAGACTGACATATGTAATATCACAAATTGAACAATGTTAACACTTATGTTTCCATTGAAATTGTAAAAAGAACACCACCTGCCCATATTTATTCCCAGGTATGTTTCCAGCTTATCTTTATACTGCAGCAAATGTATTCTTTTGATACGAAAATCCCATAGTTGATCGCTGTCTTCCTCCCTTGTTTCATAAAAACCATACTGGTCAGTTATCTGAATTCCAAGTGTAAGCAAAGCCCTCTCGGCATCCTCCGTTGCCCCTACTTTATCTAAGCACTCTGATAGAACAAATGACTGATCTTGAATCTTATTTAAATACATGGTAACATCAATGATTTTCAATTCAGAGTGTGACCATTGCGCTTTTAGAATATCATCTTTATCAAGCCCATGGCGATCAGCAAAATCAAAGGCACCTTGATAGTCTTGTTTACAAATTAAAAGATTATACATCTCTGTTATGCTCTTTTCAGAGAATGATACCAAACTCCAGCACATTTTAGGAGCCTGCGACTGATCGTTCCCATCTTTAACCGAGATGCCCATATTAAGAGAGCCAATGGCATCTCTACGAGATGAAATATCTAATTTCTCCTGGCATACATTGGACTCCAAAATAAAAATTTGTCCTTCTAGTGATTGCACCCTTTCAATAACAGGCAAACAATATAATCCGGCTTTACATACAAATCCACCAATGTTTAGAATATCAACCATAGATATCTGACCATTCCTTTCTGCAATAGCTAGAACACGGTCTGACCACCAAGTGAAATCGGCAACGTCACTGGAAATTCTTCTTCCTTCAACGGCATTAACCCCATCGTTGGTGGAAGCAGAAATAGAATTACCACGATTATCCAAATCATAAAGATATAAACTTCCTGCAACATCCAGAGAAACCACAAATTTTCCTGACGAGGAAAATAAAACTTTTGGATATGTCGGCTGTCCAAAACTGCCTTCAAGACTAGAATAAACCCCCTCGATATTGCAGGTAAATGCAAGCTCCATATCTGAAGTTTCTGATTTACGCCAGACCGAAAGGTACAACATCCTGCAGGAAATGTAGGAACTATTAACGGTCTTACATCAACACAATCTTCATAAGTTTATGAAAGACAATTCAATAAAGAGCTTCATGTTAAACCTAGCTAGCAACAATTGAGTGCCTGCTAATCTGCCTACTTAATAGTCCCATACCTGTTGTATTACTGCGCATGACATCAGCACTTCCTATAACAGCAAGCATAGATAATTCTGGATGAAAGTCGTGACAGAAAACATTTCGAGGGAACTGCATAGTCAGATTCAGACGACTATTTGAAGTTTGAGCAGTTGGAACTAAAGCACTTGAATCCTGGCTGACCTCAAGGCAATGCAGCCTCCCATCTGCTGTTACTACTTCAAAGCAGCACCTACAGAAGACAAAAAGTAAATCATGAGTAATTATCAAATGAGAAGACATGAGAATAATAATTAGAAGACCCTGAATATCACTTGGATGTACTTCAATCAAAGAGCATAAACATTTAATGCAGCACCATGAACCATGTAAGCATGCTTGCAGTAGAACTTTGCTAAAGACAACATTAATGTACGGAAATGTAATCTCAAAATTAACTGGCATGTGATGCTTCACTGGTTCAAAAAATAAAAGGTTTACTATCTTAATATAATGCAAACAGGAAAAGTATAAAGTTTTACTTACATACAGGATATTGAGGCATCAACAGCAGCATGCGAGAGGAGGCCAATTACGGGAAGCGTAATTTTTAAGTCACTCTTTGAGACTCTTGTAATCTCTTCACCATTTGTTTTGATGAAATATATATTGTCGGCATCATCCATGAATCCAAAAATGTTATGACCCTCGGACCATGCACCAGAAGTCACTACATTGAGTTCATTGGCTGATACATATAATGCATGTAGGTGAATTAGTATGAGAACGTTAACAAGCTCATAAGATAAAATGTTAAAAATGGGTCCTTAAGATAACACTTTAAGGGTTAGAATAAAGCTAAGCAACAGAAACACGTGTAAATCTCAAATCATTCTAAAAAGCTCTAGTTGTCACTTCTCAAGCCTCTAAACTTTCTCAATACACTTCCAGAAAGTGGGTCGTATTGTGTCATTTTTTGTTCAGTGTACTAAACACGACCCCAACAAATTACAGTCTCTCGGAAGCAGATTGAAGGTGTGAGAACCATCAGAAGACTTATAATTGATTAGCTTTACAAAGCCACAAAAAAAGGTTAAATGGAGAGTACCATCCCTGAAGCAGAATATTCACAGACATATTTGAACTCCAGATTTGTGAAACACGGAACAAGAAAGTCTTATCTCTACCTTTTCCGGTGAGTCTAGGATTTATTTACCAATTACTACATAATGCAAAAATCAATGCAAGGCATGAACCTTACTTGTGAAAGTGCCACATGGATCCTGAAAATTGTCATCCTTATGCAGCAGTGTGATATAATTCCCAGTCACTACTGCCACATTTTCGCCTCTTTCAGATACGTACAAGGACACAGGCTTGCTTTGTTTTCCCTGATGCTTTTTTCCTCCCCATCTCTGTTTCACACGACTGATAGCTGTAATATCGAAACCGGAATAACACATCAGTAACTCAAAAAAATCATAACCAATAGCTAAATCAGGCCATCAAAAACAGCAAATAAAATATCCAATCCAAGCATTAAACAAAATGATCAAACATTCAAGCCCTAGAAAGACAAATCAAACTCACTTCTTGAAAATAAGCTCCCAGTCGGATTCACCTGAATAGAAAATTCACACAGAGTATTAAGAAACGAACGCAAGGATTCAAATCAATGGCAGTGAAAGAAAAGCAGACCTGGTGCTTGGGTGGATAATTGGGGACGTAAGGACCTGAGGCATGACGATGCGTCTCGTAAACGATTTCTCGCACTCCATCGTCCATCATCGGATCCCTAATTCTTAGATTTTCAGATAGTTGAAATCATTCACGCAGATGACGACGACGACGAACACGGTGGTGCCCTAGAATCTAGATCGACGTCTCTATGCAGATCGGATCTCGAAACGTCATCGTTTCAAGCTCATTTTTCTGTATGACTACTTAAACTTTAAACTGCGTCGTTTTCTTTCACCGTAGTCCGTAGTCATCTAACCCGACACGTGCAATGAATATATATTTTCATATTAAATATTTTAAATTTTATTCTAAAAACACAAAACGACATTAGTTGACCATAAAACGTCAACACTTAACATTGATGTATACAACACAACGTAAAGAAACCGCATTTGCTACTTGTGTCTTCATCTACTTACTTTTGAGAAGTCTAGCTCTTCGAAATTACAATTTTATCCTTGAAATAGTCTGTTAATAGTCTGTTTACTGACTGGGCATTGGGCAAGGATAAATTGGACATTATGCTACTCCGTGTTCGGCAGGCTTTGCTAAACGACGTCGTTGGAGAAACTTGACTAGTGCAGTGACCATCTATTTGTATGGTTTTCCAGCACTATAAACAATGACAGGAATACGTGGGTCCTACTTACAGGTTAGTGTTAATTAGTGCGCACTTCCAATCAAAATTCGCCACGTGGATATCTGCCAGACTGGCTTCAGATAAATCCACACTCAACTCACCGTCAAATTTAGAGTGCTCTATCGGTCCATCCATTTATCTCCTCGGCTGTCGTGCTTCAGTTAACTTGCCTGAGTATCACATTGAGTGAAGCTGTAGCTCACACGCTTAACAGCAATGCGTAGTTTCAGGTTGCTGGTTTGCTGTATTTGCTTAGCTGCTGCTGCTGCTGGTTCTGCTTCGACGAAATGGAAGACACTCAGTGGTGGGTTTGCATCTGACCTTGTAATTTGTCCATCCGTTGTCTGTGTTATATGTTTGATGTTTTACTGTTTGTGTTTTGTTGCTTGATCTGTCAACGCATGGACAATTGAGTCCAGCTTTGTGGTGTTTTGTTCCCTCAAATTTTTAGTGGTGTTTATCTAAATTTGATCCCCAGTTTAGGCATTGGATGAAGAAGCATGTAGAACTGTAGATTTATCAGCTTGATTTAGTGTTGGAAGGACAAATGGATAGTTATAGTTGGAGAAAATTGAAATGGCCGTCTGAATTCCGCTTTCCGGGTGCTTTTGGTGAAATAATGTGGTATGTACAATCAGCTGAATAGTTTTATTCTTAACATAGGTGATGCACCTTTGGTCGTTGCTCGTGGAGGGTTTTCAGGACTCTTTCCTGATTCGAGTGAATATGCTTATGGTATTGTAGAATCAACTAGTTCGCCCAACACAGTTTTATATTGCGATGTACAACTTACCAAAGATAGTTTTGGGATCTGTTTCCCATCTCTCAAGCTTGAAAACTCATCAACTGTTCAATACATATATCCTACACGCAAAAGCAATTATCTGGTTAATGGCGTTCCTACCTCGGGTTATTTTCCAAACGACTTCTATCTAGACGAGTTGGTGAACGTCAGTTGTAAGTTCTTACTATTAAAACTCTTAGTATCCACTTTCATCTTTGAATGCAAGTTGCACGGATCAGTTGAATAGTCTTAGCTGTTACCGAACTTGATGATGGCTTCTCTCATCGCTTTGCCTTTTAATGATTTCAGTTAATCTTCATCTAATTTGCGTGCAAATCTTATTCAGGACTGAAAATGTTAAATTATGTTTTGTTAGAGACTCTTTCGTTTATGAATATTTCTCTCTATTGACAGTAGTTCAAGGTATATACTCCAGGACCGACAGATTTGATGATCGTGGATTTCTAATTCTTACTGTTCAAGATGTGGCAACCAATTTCAAACATTCAGGCTTTTGGTTGAATATCCAGGTGACTGTAAATTTACGAGCGCGTAGATATATCTCTATGAAAAATTACACGTCCATTAATTTCAACTCGTTTCTGCTCTGATATTTCCAGCATGAAGTGTTCTATAGACAACATAACTTGAGTATGAGGAGCTTTCTTCTCGCAGCTTCTAGAAATGTTGTCGTGAATTACATTTCATCACCAGAGTTCAATTTCATAAAGAGCATTTCATCACGATTCAGTCCAAAGATCACAAAACTTATCTTCCGTTTTCTTGGTCAAGATGAAGTGGAGCCCACAACCAACCAGACATATGGCTCTCTTTTGAAAAATCTTACGACTATCAAGACATTTGCCTCTGGGATACTTGTCCCCAAAGATTACATATGGCCCGTAGACGGCAGTAACTATCTCCTGCCTCATACTTCAGTCGTATCAGATGCTCATGCTGCTGGTCTTGAAGTGTATGCATCAGGGTTTGCCAATGATAATGTGTTTAGCTACAACTACAGTTATGATCCGCTGGCGGAGTATCTTTCTTTTGTTGACAATGGTGAATTCTCCGTAGATGGTCTACTGTCCGACTTTCCAATCACTCCATCAGCAGCTATAGGTACTTGGCAAATATTTGATTGGTTCGTTTCTCCTAAAGTGTAGATTAGGATATCATATGATGCTTTTTTCATATACAATATTTTCTAAATTTCTTCCTGTTTTAACACGGACTGGCTTGTGATGATCTTGAATTACGATCTACTAAGATCAGTGCTGATCTTCTTTTTCTTCGTATAGGTTGTTACTCACATTTACACAAAAAAGCTTCAGTAAAAGGTACATCAGTCTTTTTGACGCTCTTATAATTTTTGGCGGTACTTTATTTATTTGTTTTAATCACAAGCGAAATTACAAAATCAGCTGTTGAAGTTGGTAACTTTTCATGCTGCAGCCAACCCTCTGGTTATTTCCTTCAATGGAGCAAGCGGAAACTACCCAGGCTGCACTGATGTGGCATACAAAAATGCTATTTTGGATGGTGCGGATGTTCTTGATTGCTCAGTTCAGATGACGAAGGATGGGATTCCAATATGTTTGGAATCTATAAACCTTATTGATAGTACAACAGTTGCCCAAACAGAATTCAACAATTTATTTAAGCCTGTTCCAGAACTTGGAAGCAAGGGCGTATACACTTTTGATCTCGGATGGACAGATATTCAGGATTTAACACGTGAGTTTCCTTTCCTACCTAATGTACTTCGAAGAGGTGTCGATTATTACTCAGGTTATAACTGAAATGAATTGATTTTGTAACAGACAAAAGCAACGATTTTTGAGAAGACTATTATTATTTTTTAACCAAAAGGTCCAAAATATATTACGTAATCAGCGTGTTTGATTTTTTTATTGCTGCAGCTCAAATATCAAACCCGTACCCGACGCTGTCTCGTAATCCCAAAGCTAAAAATGATGGGAAACTCATCACTTTAGCAGAATTCCTAGAAACTGCAAATACATCTTCAGTTTCTGGAGTTCTTATACGTATTGAGGTGAGCGTATGCTTATTTACGTGTTCGTTGCAAATGAAAAATTTAGGGTGATATTTAGGTTAACTGATAACAATGGATGGGATTTTTTTTTCTTTATTTCAGCATGCGGCCTATCTTGCGAGAAATGGATTAGATGTCACTGGTGCAGTTCTGAAGGCCCTTGAGAAATTTGGTTCAGCAAAAAAAGTTATGATTCAGTCATCAAATAGCTCAGTTCTGGAAGAATTCAAGACAAAGAAGACATATGAACTAGTTTACTACATTGACGACTTGGTATCAGGTGTTCTCGATTCAACAATCAAGGACATAAAAAGTTTTGCCGATTCTGTGGTTTTAAATAAGAGATCTATTTTTATCGACCATGAATCATTCCTCACTAGAGCTACAGATACAGTTCAAAAGTTTCATTCTTTCGGTATGCCGGTTTATGTTAGACTTTTCGACAATGAATTTCTATCCCAAGCATGGGATTTCTTCTCAGATGCCCATGTGGAGCTCAACACATATGTTCAGAGTGCGGAAATCGATGGCATTATCACTGGATTTCCTAAGACAGCGGCTACTTACAAAAGTAAGGTGCATGGAGTTATGCTGCATCTTCATAACTGTGGATTAAGTTTTCACTTTGACAAAAAAATTATGCTTACGAATTCTTGACTTGATGCAGGAAACAAATGTTTAAGCATGAAAACCGTTCCAGTGTACATGGAACCAGTGCATCCAGGCAGTCTTCTACAAGTTATTAAACCGACATCCCTACCACCAGCAGCGGCTCCATACCCTATTCTAAAAGATTCCGATGTCAACGAGCCACCTTTGCCATCAGTTGAGGAACTTGCACCTGCGCCTTCCAATACAACTATGGACGCCCCCTCGCCAACCTCAAATAGGCAGCCAAAACTTCAATCCCTGTCTATTTTCTCCGCCCTGGTGTCACTCCTCTCTTCAGCTCTGCTAATATGATATGGTTGTTGTTTTTCTTGAGGTGTCATGGCTACAATGTGTTGCACTGCATTCTTGATCATTGTTTCGGGATGATCCGGACTAGGCATGGGTATAAGCCATCATTTGTTGAGTTGGAACATAATATAATTCTGTATTGTGTTATGCAAGAAAACCAGACAAGGGACATCAACAAAAACACCAATACAAAGATTGTATTCAAAACAAAGAACAAAACAGGTTGATGAAATTTCAAGAATTGTTGTTTGTAACAGGCTTCAACAATTAGTTAGTCAAACAGACTGGCCAATGTTGTTATGAGGTTTGAAAACCAAGAAGAGGTCATCCTTCCTTCTAACAGTGACACCAAAAGACTCACTCATGTCCAAATCCTCACCTTTGACTCCACCAGGAAGCTCCCAGTCAAAATGATACAGCAGCTGAGCTAAAGGCAGCAACATGTTTGGCATTGCATAGTCAATACCTGGACATATCCTTCTTCCAGCTCCAAATGGAAGATACTCAAAGTTCGTCCCAATGTAGTCTAATGAACTTTCAGCGAACCTTTCAGGAAGAAACTTTTCAGGTTCTTTCCAGTACTTGGGGTTTCTAGCAATTGCCCAAACATTGATCATCACTCTTGTTCGGCGGGTATGTCATATCCCTTAATGACGCATGGGTTGGCATTTTCTCTTTGTAGTAGTAAAGGGAGTGATGGATGCAGCCTCAATGTTTCTTTGATGATCAGTTTTAAGTATTTTAGCTGATCAAGACGCTCTTCATCAACGTTTCCTTTGTCCTTGTAAACTTCCCTCACTTCAGCTTGTGCTTTTTGCATAACTCGTGGATTCTTTACTATCTCTGAGACAGCCCATTCGACCGTTGTTGATGATGTTTCGCTACCTGCAGTGAACACATCCTGCACACATACAAACAAGGCTTCATTAGCATTTACTGATTGATTGACTGATAGATATCAGTCGTTCTTCGCCAAAGATGACACTTACCGCTATGACTGATTTAATGTTGTCCCGGGTTAAGGGAATTTCTAGATCTCCTGTTTCTTGAATCCTCAACAAAATGTCAAGGAGACCTTCCTTCGCATTTGGATCAACTGATGTTCTCAACGACTTGGCCTTTAAATGACTGACAATGATATTCTCAAGAATCTTATCAGCTTCCCTGTGCAATTTCTCTAGCTTGTATCTGAATCCAGTGATCAGTGGCAGTATTTTCGACGAAGGGTACATATTGCAAACTGCAAGACCAACCGCTTTGGAACTTTCCATCACGATTGCTATGTACTCTTCTTGGTAAGGACTTTTGGTGCCAAAAGCTGCTCTGGCAGTAATTCCATAAGTCAAGGAAAATATTTTTGCACTCATGTTTATTGGCTTCCCATCTTTGGAGGAAATTTCTCGTACAAGATCACCAACTTCTTCTTCCCTTATGGACCTATAAGTCTGCACACGCTTTGCGCTTAATACCTCAGTGACGCATAGTTTCCTAAGTTGTCTCCAGTAAGTACCATATGGAGCAAATGCAATATCAGTCCAGCCATAAGTCAATATTTTACCAGATAACTGCAAAGGCCTTCGAGCGAAGTTGATGTCATGTGTTGTGGTCACTTCTTTGGCTATCTCCGGCGAAGAGACAATGACAGCAGGGACTTCACCAATCTGCAAATGCATGATTGGTCCATATGTTTCTCCCATCTCTGTAAGCTTGTGATGAATAATTGTGCCTACAAGTTGATGCAAGTTACCCACCAAAGGCAGCTTTGGTGGTCCTGGAGGGAGCTTTGGAGGGGTGGTTTTTGCTCTAAGCTTCTTCCCTTTGCTGATAACAAACAAGACAAAGACCATGAAAGCACATAAACCAACAACTGAAGAAGCTGAAACCTCCATGACAACCATCAAGAAAAACAGTACTGAATGTTTTTGTGTAAAGCAAGTAAGTGCACTACACTGCTATTTAAAGAGTCACAGAACTCAAACTGCCAACAACAATATTAACTTACGTGCTATTTATTGTCATTGCAAAAAACAGTTATCAAAGGTTTTTTAAGTCAGCATTTGTAACAAAAATCAGCATGGTGTTTGAAAGTAGTTTTTTAAGTTAAGAAAATCTAACTGTCACCAAAACTACAGCAGCATTTTATTACAGTAATAATAAGTGTCAACTGCAATTAATTGATCCACATTGACTAAATATGAGAGTGGACACTAATGGAGGACTAATAAGTGAGGTTTCCTGAATTAATGGACAGCTTTTAGGTTGTTGTTGCTGGTCTAGTGCAGTAGGGTGTGTATCTGTCTCTAGTTGGCAAAGAGGTGGTTGTGGTCATAAATTCTCTTCATTAAGGAAAGCACCAAATACAGATGACAAGCTTTAATGCAGTGTGGATCAGATCCAGCTAGGGAGATGAGTGATACAAATGTAGCATTGACAAAGGCATGTGAAACACTGAAAAGAAACAGGCTAACCAGACATGTAATAGCCCAACAAAAACTTGGAATCCAACAGTATGATAAGGTGGCCAGTGTGTGTTCTTTAATGCCCTAGTCAGAACTCAGAACTCAGAAGCAGAAAAATGTCAAACAAGGTCAACTAAACTTGATGAGTGAAGAAATGGAACACATAGATTCACATGGACAAGAACATGTTTAAATTTAGTAATGAACCGATGAAATAGTTATGCTATGGCAGTTCGGTTCCTGTGAGACCCAAGAGAAAATCGAATGTCTGATATTAACTATGCACATTTACAAGATGATGATACGTGCATATTTATAAATCTGCATATGTGCACTCAGAAGGGTAAAACAGTCATCAGGTAACACTCTCTCACCTCAGACTCTTACTCTCTCTCTCCAGACTCTCTCTCTCCTCAAACTCTTCATTTCTTCACTCACCATGAAATGGGTCTCCTCCTCATCAGCTCACGCTCCTCATCAACTCACCCCCTCCTTCATCTCCTCAACTCACAAACTTGAAGTTTTATACGAGCTATTGAATGAGCTTGATATGAACTGTCCAGTGAATTTGACATAGGCTACGAAATGGGTTTACAAATCTCTTGTCAAATGAATATGATATGTTAATTATGTGCACAAGCTTGCATATTCATGACAGTTTACAATAAATACTACCCTGCATATGTTTAAAAATAGTCTATATTCAAAAATATGTAGAAATAATTGTGCACATTATGTTTAAAAAGTTACCAATATGCAAAAGTAAATGTGCAGATAAGTTACAAAAAAACTACTTTGATGTTGTACAATAAAAGAGAAATAAAAAAATTGTAAGACTATTCTACCCTTTGTAAAGAAACATAAAGCTGCAGTTGAGATAAAGCATATACGTGACAGATAAACACATATACGTGGCAGCATTTCCTTTTGTTTGATAAAGAAGATAGACGGTTGATTAAGGGGTCTCAGGTTCGTAAATTAACCCTGGGTTGCAAATGATCCGTTCTCATGACACTTAATGTTAGCGTTCTGCTACAATAAAGTTCCAAACCATAATGCATAGCACATGCAACTAAGAACAAAGTCATATTAGCTGGGAAAGACTAACAATTTTGCAGATTCTTTAGTAACATGATGAGGATGCTGATACACTCACTACACAGAATCTTGACCATCCTAAGGTACATACTCCTCTGAGCTAAAATACATATTCGCAATGAATATTCAATTTGATATGATAATCACGCGTGAATACTATACCTAGAAATTCAAGCAGCAACATCCACGGTCTCTTTTGCTTCGCTATTCTGCTCTGATGTTTCATGGTTAATCAAATACTCGCTACAATGGCTGCTGCCTTTGCTGAATGCAACAAGTTCATCCTTATTATTGTTAGCTTCAATAGTCTCCTCGTGGTCATCCATCTTTCCATCTTCGACATTCTCTTGTATATTTGCTAAGTTAGTGATAAAGGTAGTGGCACTAGGTACAACTTCTCCACTGTGCTCCTTTCGAGATTGTGGTTGCTCTATGTGAATATTAATCTCAGTGTCTATCAGGTCTTCTGATTGCTTTACACAAGCCTTCTGATCCATATCTTCACAAGTGCTAGAAAGAGACGGGGAACAATTCTCTATTTTGAACGGATGAAGTTTAGTACTCGGACAAGCCTCCTCGGATGGCATAGGGATGGAGTCCGGACTTGCATCCTTTGGACGAGATGGAATGATGGACAGGTCGGGGTTGCTGCTAGCTGATGGTATGATTGTGCATATTTCTGGCTTTGCTTCAATATCAACCCAGTGATCACCAGTCCAATCCTTTGAAGTTCTCAAATCTTTCTTTTGCATAGTTAAATGCAAGTCTTCACCTGATCACAAAAACACAGTTATGTATCGGACTTTTAGAAACTGTCATCAAAACATTGGAGAATAGCAGGCAAATACACAAAAAAAGTACCAGGCAAATATATGTGCACAATATCATTTCCGTCACGCCCGGCATTTGTTACAACTCCTTCCCACCAGCCATCACTCCACCAAGCATCTATTGCATCCCCAACTTGTAGAGCAAGAACTTGCTGAATCTCATGAAGAATAGCAGGTCGTACTGTTGGCCGACCCGGGAATCTCATGCCAAGTGAATCATTTTTGGCTATTCTAAAAGCTGGAATCCATTCCTATATCCAATAATAAATGATCATTTGATCAATCCTTGGTCTCTAGCTAAAGGTATTATCACTATATTTATCCAGCCAACAAATTAAATGTATGTTAATATTAAAGAAACTAGGAACAAGTACATGTGTGTTGTACCTCAAGATTTTCACCTCTTTCTTCGTCTTGCACGTCATTATATTGGACTTTGAGCTGTTTTTTAGACACCTCAACTACTATACACTTAAACCAACAACCTCGAATGCCGCTATCCTGAGAAAGCACCTCTAACTCATCATCAACATTGTAAGCTATATTAGAGCAAGGACTTTGTTCAGAGCTTTTTCTAAAGCATGGCCTTTTAGCAGACAGTCTATTTCTGAAACTCTCATTTAGGGCATCTTCAGCCCACATCTGAGCATCCTTGATGGAATTCCTTGGACCTGAATGATCCGTTACAAATCTCTCTGCCCCTCTGCCTCCACTAGGCCTTTTTGATCCATTCTTTTCATCATGCCACATAAACAAGTCTTCATCTTCTTTGTTCAATGAGTCATATTCGGCATCTAGCCTTGCAAATGGTTCTGGGTTTAAGCAGGAGAATATTGCTTGATCAAAGTATCCATGCAAATTACTCAAATCAAAAGGCTTCACCCTGTTACTTTTGAATTGTCTGAAGCATACATGAACTCTCCCCAACAAGGCCGGTGGAAACACCCCTAAGCATTGTTCATAGTGTTCAGGAGTCAATATTATAGCAAGGCCGTCAACACACTCGGCACTTAACACTTGAGCATATGGTGTGATGAAGACTTCTTTTGGATGGAAACTGCGCAAGGGAACTACTCCTTTCACTTCCTGATGATGGTGAAACCATCTCACTTTTACCTTTTGCTGCCCCTTTCTGTCTTCATACATATCTTCCAGGTAGGCAAGATATCCATCTCTTTCTTCGGACATGATGAAGACAAAAGACTGAACCTGTGGTTACGCAAACCAGAGAAGCATCGTCAGAAGGATTAGAGGCTAAAGCTCAGTAGCCCACTGAGAAACTGTATCAGATGACAAGTACGAACATGTTGGACGTGTGCCTTCTTACTTTTTAGAAAATCAATAATTTGCTACTTTAGTTACTTCAGTGACTTTAGGTTAACATCTATTTGACATAAATTATAAACTTCACTCCATTCCACTGACCTAGAATGTCTTCTCCAGCATCCACATCTCATTAGATTAGCAGTTAAACACCATTAGAAAAGGGGGATTTCAACAAAATTAATTATATGTTTCGTTCCATTAACCATTAAAATATTCTCCTTCCACAGAGCAAAAAAGCTTAGGCAAGCACAGCTTGAAGAAATATGTCTAACCCAGTCAACCAATATCTGCTTCTGAAGACAAATTCCAAACAGTGGCATATCCTTAAGTAACGAATTACAATGTCACTGGGAAATAAGTAACATTTACCTTTATTATAATACCATTTCGGCGAAAGGAAGGGTAGTGCTTAAGCTGCTTGCCACAAGTCCATGCAGTACCGGACCATGCTATGTCTGAACACTGCTCTCCAAAACTCCTTCCAAGACGACCCTAATGGTAAATAATACAGGATGATCATCCAACTCCAAGAAAACATCAAATCAGGAAACCAATAAATACTTACCATATAGTCCGATATATAACCACTCTGCAACTGAGAACCACCAACCTCTGCATCAAAAGGAAATGTAATTATACAATCAGTAGTTAACATTCACTTAATAGACAAAATAAGTAAAACAATCATACTGCGATCTTTGAACTGGTGTTGCTTTGACAGCATAGACGTCAGCCAATCAACTACCTCCCTTCTGGACCTCCACTTAAATCCAGCCTGTACATGCTGATCCTCACCACAAACTCGCAAAAACTCATCAGCAACAACATAAAACATATGCCTAAGACTCCTCTCAGTTCCAACAACAGCCAATACAGATACACCATCACAATCCTTCAAAAAGTAATGAACAACTCTTTTACCACGCTCCTGCGAAACATACTCTTCTTTCCACTCAACAAAATAGCAACCATTCACACTCATATTCACAAATTTCACCACCAACAAGCTATCTAAAATCAACAAGTGTAAAAGGGATCATCCGATTTAAGTTGATGACACCCTTTAATTACTCAAAATCTTACATCAGTAAGAGAATCAGTACAAGCTTTGGACAGGATGTGGATGATCTGGTAGCAGATCGGAATCGGAAGTCAATCGTCGTTTACGCAAAGATCAGAACTTTAAGTAGTAAGGAATGAATTTTGAAACCCTAAAATTGGTAAAAGTAGTTTAGGGTTAGGAAGACTGACGTGACGTGGCAAGACGGAGAGAGAGAGAACGCTTGCTGCAACAAAGCAATCACATTTACATTGAAGCAGCAGTTTTGCTGCTGTTGAAAGAAGAAAGAGAAATTGGGCTTTTTTGGGCTCTAAAATTGGGCTTTCCCTAGACGGACGGGCCCAATGAAATTATGACTAGCTAGCGACGCCGTTTTGAACGCTGATGGGTGGATTTGGTTTTGAGACTGATTCCGGTGAGTCGGCAACCGGAGACAGTTAGGGCTCCGGAACGCATATGTTTAATACGGCGACGTTTTTGGGTTTAAATCCATATGGAAAAATGCTTAAGCATCGTCAAACCAGCGTCAACGGTTGACTGCGACGACTTCCGTCTTCTTCCGTATGTCTTCCTGCATCATCTTCCGTCGCAGAACCGCCGTATCCCTTCCCAACCGCTTTTTCATTATTCCCAATTTCAGAGCTTTCTCTCAGCTAGGGTTTTCAAATTCCACGAAGCAGGCGAAGAATGATTCAAAGGCGCAAACTCATGGTCAGTTTTAATATTGCTTTATTTTATTTTATATTTTTGAAAAAAGATGTTGCTGATGAAGTATGATGTGTTTTGGAGCTTAGGGTTGGATTTTATGGAAAAGAGTGTTTATTCACTTTTGACTATCGAGCGTTGGGAGTCATTGAACCACATGAAGTATAGAACGGCTAAGTTGAGACCTGTACATGGGAAATTAGCTTTGAAGTTTTTGAATTGGGTAATTAAGCAGCCTGGATTGGAGCTGAAGCATCTTATTCATTTATATTCGCTCACTGCTCATCTGTTGGTTAAAGCTAGATCTTATGACTCTGCTAAGTTAATCTTGCAAAGATTAGATAAAATGGGTGTCGGGGTTGATTCTTTGTTTTGTGCGTTGATGGGCACTTACAGACTTTGCAGTTCGAATCCTTCGGTCTTTGATGTTTTGATGAGGATTTATTTAAGAGATGGAAAGGTTGAGGATTCTGTGAAGGTTTTTGATTGATGATTGGTCAGGGGTTTAAGCCGTCAATTTCTACTTGTAATTTGGTTCTAGGTGCCATGGCAAAGTGTGGGAAGTCGGGGTTGGAGTGGTTGTTTTTTGATGAGATGGTTGCTCAGGGAATTTGTCCTAGTGTTAGCACTTTCAATATCTTGTTGGATACTCTTTGTGCTGAAGGGAAGTTTAAGAAAGCTAGGCATTTGCTTAGGCAGATGGAGAAGAATGGTTATGCTCCTACAGTAGTCACCTATAACACTTTGCTGAACTGGTGTTTCAAAATGGGGAGGCCTAATACTGCTAGTGAGATCATTGATCATATGCGTTGTAAGGGCATTGAAGCCGATCTTCGAACATACAATATCCTTATTGATAGCTTGTGTAAAAGTGGCCGAACTTCAAAAGCTTACTTAATGCTTAGAAGAATGAGAAAGAGTATGTTGACACCAAATCAAGTCACATATAATACTCTTATAAATGGTTTCATCAAGGAAGATAAAACAACGATAGCCTTTTGCGTGTATAAAGAGATGCTGGGTTGTAATTTATCCCCAAATTCTGTGACTTACAATTCCATGGTTGATGGACATTGCCGTGAGGGTAACTTTGAAGAAGCTTTTGCAATCTTGAGTTCAATGGAAGCGGCGGGAATTCTCCCAGATGAAGTTAGTTATGGTGTTCTTATGAATGGATTAAGCAAAAGAGGTCGGTTTGATTTAGGCTGCAAAGCTTATTGAAAAAATGAGGTCTACCGATGTCACTGTAAATAATATTATCTGCACTGAATTGATGGATGGTTATTGCAAATACGAGATGTTTACTGATGCCATAGGATTGCTGGGTAGTATGCTAAGGGATAATGTTTATCCAGATATTGTCACATATTCAGTGCTCATCAATGGCTTCGGTAGAAAAGGTGAGACGGAGAAAGTTAAAGAGCTATTTTGTAAAATGTTCAGAGCTGGACTTTCACCAAACAGCATTTTTCTCTCTACGCTAGTATACAATTTATGCAAACATGGACACGTTTCAGAAGCTTTAAGGGGACATGCAGTTATGAAGCACTGTGGCTATGACACTAATATTTTCTTGTGTAACACGATTATATCGGCTGTCTGTAAAGACAGGAGGTTAACAGAGGCAGAGAATTTCATGAATCATATGAGAAATTCTGGCGTCGCTCCTAATACCACAACCTTCGATCATGTCATTGATGGCTATGCTGCCATTGGCGACTGCGCAAAGGCATTTTATGTTTATGATGAAATGGTTAACACAGGTATCCTGCCGAGTTTTTTCACATATGGTAGCCTTTTAAAAGGGATTTGCAGTTTGGGTCATTTAGATGACGCTAGAAATTTCTTGAAAAAACTACACCAAATCCCTGGTGTTGTGGACACATTTATGTACAACACAATAATGGCCAAATTGTGTGAGCTGGGCAACATGAATGAAGCATTTCTCCTACTTGATGAAATGATAGAGAAAAAACTCTCTCCTGATAATTATACTCATACTAGTCTTATCCATGGGCTGGTAAAAAAAGGATGTTTGGTTGCTGCTGTTTCCCATGCAGGAAAGTTGGCGGATTGTGGAGCTTTGAATCCCAACCAGGTGATGTACACTTCCATTATTAATGGTCTCTTCAAAGCAGGTCAGGCCAGAGGTGCATCCTATTTATATGAGGAAATGGTTAGCAAAGGCTTGCCCCCTGATACAGTTACACTGAATGTCCTTCTTGATGGTTACTCGAGATCACGTCAGACTGCCAAAGTACAAAAGATATTTTCTGAAGTAGAGACTTCATGCCCGAATATAGCATCATATAATATCGTATTGCATAATTTTTCGAAAGCAAGCAATATCTCTAAATGCTTGGAGTTATATGGTACCATGTTGAGAAAAAGTGTTGCTCCAGATATGTTAACGTATCAATCTCTAATCCTTGGACTATGCAAATCAAGAATGCAGGAGCTTGCATGAAGTTTTTGAACAAGATGGTTCTGGATGGCATCCCTGTTGATCTTAAAATGTTTAACAAGATCATCACTCTGTGCTGTGACAGGGGTGATATGGACAAGGTCCTTCATTTGTTTGAGGTAATGAATTTGCTAGGTGTCTCTCCAAATCAAGAGAGTTACAGTGCAGTTGTGGATGGACTAATCAAAAGACAGGCTTTCCAAGAATTACGAAACATTTTGTATGAAATGTTACGTAAAGGTTTTCTTCCAAATCATAAACAGTATATGACTCTGATTAAGGGAAGGTGCAGGGTTGGGGACATGCAAGGTGCATTCAAACTGAGAGACGAGATGGAGGCACTTGGTATTGGTCCTTGTAATTTAGCAGAAGGTGCTCTAATTAGAGGGCTTGCGAAATGTGGCAAAATAGAAGAAGCAATGTTGGTTCTTAACTTTACGCTGCGGAGGCAACTAGTTCCAACAAGGGCAACTTTTACTACACTTATGCATTACTTGTGCAAGGAATCTAAAATATCAGAGGCATTGACCTTGAGAAGCACAATGGAAATGTGTGGACTGAAACTTGATGTAGTTGCTTATAATGTTCTTATTACCGGGGCATGCACTTCTGGAAATTTAACATCTGCATTTGAGCTTTATGAAGAGATGAAAAAAAGCAAACTTCTTCCCCATATGACCACTTATTCTGTTCTTATCGACGCTGTCTCATCTGTCAGTGTACAACCCGAAAGTGAGATGCTTTTGACTGATTTAGAGAAACGGGGATTGGTATCCCTGAATCGAAGTTCCCAAGATTTAATGAAAAGCTTGACAGAAGCCAGGACACAGATAAAGAATTTAAGAAGAAAAAGGAGGAAATGATGTTATAAACTGCAATGATGAACAAGATCAAAAAGTGAGGGAGGCTTAGTATGGGGCGAACTGCTTGAGGAGATGGATTCCTTAACTAAAGTCTTCTTGAGTGTCAAGGTTGGCATATTACTGAATCTGGTCTGTTTTGCTGCCTTAACAGAGTTCAAGTTTGCTTCAGTTATGGTGCTCATATTCTAGCTGAAATCGAGTAAACTCGTGAATAAATGCTGCAAATGGCCCCACAGAAAAGGTTTTTATTCGAGTTCATTTTGTGCTTCAATGTTTCCTTTACTAAAGTTTTCTCTATCTATAATTATCGTTGAGGAGTTGTTGTATTTGCTTACCTGTTACAATTTTATCTTCAGGTGAATGCCCACATGACTTTGGAGGATACTTCATTATGAATGAAACGAGAAGGTATTCTCAGTAAATAGTGTTTTACGTATCTTCGGACATTTGTTTTTGAAAATTAAATCTTTAGCTGATTCCAATCAGTCTCAACATATTTTCATGAAATTATGCCTTGTTTTGCGTTGTATTTGCATGTCTTGATGCAGGAATAGGTTGCAAAAATAATATCATCATCCAATTTGATAAGAAATAATCGGTAACTACTTGCTGTCTTGACACCTTTTTGCTTCATGTCTTACAACAGTTATTCATCACACTAAAGTTGTTTCTCTTGATTTTGTTTGCCTCGTCCATGCTGCTACTCTGTGTGAATTATACGAGCCTAAATGGGTAGGTCCTTAAACATCCTCTGTATTAACCGAGTGATGATAAATTGGTTTTTGCAGCAGCATACGATGTGGGGTACCAGAATTTATGGTAATTATTTCCGACATACGATGCAACTGTTATGTGTTATAATTGAAATGCAGGCCCGTATGGATTATAGACACTGGGTTGCTTTGTTTTAGTGGCATTCTTTGAAATATATATACGCTTATCATTTTACCCTCTTTAAAATGGCGCCTTAACTTAAGGGGCATTATCCATTCTCATGAAAATGGCATTGTGCAAGCATTTGCATCCAGAGCATTATGTTGGTTCATTACCTGCGATATACATTTTTCGTACTCATCCTTTCTAGTTTCAAAATTATATATTGATGACAATTTGAGATTTTATTTGATTTTTACAATTAGGTTCATATCATTGTTATCATGAAGATCATTGGTATGGAGATGGATCCGCAGGTTGATCAAATGATCTGAAGAGATCCTCTGTTTGAAGATTGGCTGTTTTCATCTATTGAGGTGTCATCCTTCAATAGTTAGACAGATACCTCTACACATCTAAACCCTAGACCCTAATGGCCTAATTCCAGTTAACTGGCACTAAAAGGCTATCAACTAAAAACAACCTGGAGCATGAACTGTGTAGTAGATGGTTGCCATAATACTTTTTTCTCATTCACTTTTCTTTGTGTAGAGGATGAACTACTGGAATCCTGTTTTCATACAAAAATGAGGCTTTCTGATGTGTGGGAAAATATTCACATTGGACAGAATATTTTCTGGAAAGAGTTCTCGAAAGTTTTCGTTTCCGGCATATCGATCTTAACCCTCCTTTTCCATTATAATTTTTTCGATATAAACTCCGTCTAGAATTTGTATTATTGGGACGTGCCGTTTTCGGAACTGTTTGTCTCGACATACTATGTTTATGTTCTATTAATGAAAATCTACCTTAAAAATGAAGTTCAAATTGATCGACAAAACTGGGTCAATACCAACTACCGTACC
This sequence comes from Sedum album, assembly GCA_006409495.1. Lineage (NCBI taxonomy): Eukaryota > Viridiplantae > Streptophyta > Magnoliopsida > Saxifragales > Crassulaceae > Sedum > Sedum album. The sequence goes on from QZGG01000416.1 coordinate 90,954, forward strand.
AAAACGCTGTCGTTTCGACACGCGAGATACAATTGAGATGATCGAATTCAGCATCGAGCTTAGAGAATCGTGCAAGTGAACCAGAGATAGGAAGATGTTGAAGACGGCGCAAGATTGGTTCAAGAAGAACACGGCGGCGATCGACGAACCGGAAGAAGATCCGTCAGAGCCACCAGCTTCATCCTCGCTATTATCTAAATGGAATTCCTACACTTCTTCCTTTTCTTCAGAAGATGGATCGAGATTCGATCTCGAATCTGCTGTTCGCTCCGCTAATCAGAAGTTCACCGGCGCCTTCAGCGTGTAACAATTCCATTCACTTCAATATCCTTATCTTTATTTAATCAATTAAGCTTTTTTTGTGGTAGTTAGGGTTTAGAAATTAGAGCATTCAGTATATTTTCCTGTGTAATTGGATTCAATAGTTTTGAACTTTTAATTAAGATTGAGTTGTTTTTTGATTGATCAGAGTAACGAAAGGAGTCACGGATTTACCTGGAAATCTCCAGTCTGCCGCTAGTAATGTTAATCTCCCTTCGCCGATGGCTATCATGTATTTTTGTATATTTCTAGCTGCGGGCTTCTTCTTCATTTTCCTGGCATTTTTATTGTTTCTTCCGCTCATTGTCTTGGTGCCGCAAAAGTTTGCTATTTCTTTTACTCTTGGATGTGGTTTATTGTTGGATCTTTCTTCGCACTAAGAGGTCCTAAGAATCAGTTCGCACACATGATATCCAAAGAGGTATTGGAAATCGAAGTTTTGTGTTTACTCTGAAATTGCATATATTGTTCGCAATAAATGATTTACATCTTTGATGCGTATACTATGCGCAGAGACTCCCGTTTACTTTGGGATTCATTGGCAGTATGATGGGTACTCTTTACGTCTCAATGGGGCTTCACAGCTATATACTGTCTGTTGTATTTTCTGTCGTTCAGGTATGAAATTTCATGAACACATACGGGCTATTGTTTCTATCCTTAGAATAATCTTATGCATGGTAAAGCTTTAGGGTAATGTGTTTTTCTATATTTGCTGCCGCTTCAGTCCTGAGCAGTAATGCTTTGTAATTATGCAGGTTCTTGCTCTGGTATACTATGGGGTATCTTACTTCCCAGGTGGATCTATGGGCCTTAAAATGCTCACTGCTACTCTTACTTCATCAGTGACAAGATGTTTTGGTGAATGATGTACAAAGCTGGGTTTTATTGTATTTGACATCTTACAAGTCTTGTTCGTAGAATAGTGGGAACTATAACGGACTTCTGTACCAGTATAATGTAAAAAGAAGCTCTTTTACTAAGTCAGCAGGCCATCAAATGGAAATTGATGAAACTAATTCACGCTCATTTCAGATCAAGTGAACTCTACTATTTTCATGGGTATGTCTTATTACATATTAGACTTGCATGACTCAAATTGAAAACAAAGGGCATACGAGGTGGTCTCTTTTGAGACCCCTATTGTTGAGAACCATTGGATTGGGTGATCCAATGGTTGTTTTTTGCTTTTTTTAAAGTGATCCAATGATCTCTTTCTGGGTTTCAAAAGAGCATAACTCAAGAGCATACATCTTTCCGAACTCAGCATAAAAGAAAAGGAAAACCTTGAAGAATCCTAATTTTTATTGAAACAAAGAGTTCATACATAATAAATGCCACGGGGCTGCTGGTAAAACTAAACATAGGAGAAAAGATCTGATGAACTAACTGAGGCAGCTGCAACTTCCAACTTCTGAAGGCAGATTAATCTGTTCCGTAATTTTGATGCCGATCTTTAAACCGTCCAAGCTGCAAACGTTTACTATTGGACATCTATCTGTCCACTGAATTGTGATGTTCCGAAATCTGCAAGACCAAGTTACTTCAAAGGAATAGTAACAGCCAAAAATCTGTAAGCCATGCTTTTTGCAATTCAGCCGTTAATCAATCAAATAGAAAGGATGCCTAGAACATTAAAACAAACATGAAAGCTATGAAATGTTGAGAGTTTGGATCTTTTCCAGCAATCGCACACGCTGAACTATACATGAACAACATTGTGATGCACCGCCAACCTACCGCAATTCTCCATCATGTAACTATTCGATTAAAACAATTGGGGATGTAAAACTCAACGAAATCAGTTCAAGAATCCATGGTGGTCAGCTGACCCGCAGCCGTTTCCTCTGAGAACCATCTACATCGAAGGACTGCAAAGTGCAACATATTACAAAACAATTAACCAACCATTACAAAATTGGATACCACTCGAACAGGATAACATCCTGATAACCATGACTTATGTAACGTATGCTAAACAAATACAAATAATAAGAATAAATGAGTCAATCAGGAATTATTAACCGCATTCAAAGACCAAACTACAAATTGACAATGGGGAGTATTGCATTGGTTTACCTACTATGAACAATATGGACCAATCAAGATATACATCACTGCCGATTAATCCCGAAATTAAAAGGCCAGAGCATACCTGAATGTTTGTAGCAACATTTTGAGAGGAACTGGTAACTGGGTCAGGACGGCATTTTGCATGTACTACAGGACCTAGCTGGGACCTATCCAAACCTGCTATTGATCTTGATCCTGAATTCACATTCAAGTACACAGCCCCTCTATACATCCACTCATCTGTCTCATGACTATAAAAGTCATCAAATGGCTCTCCACATAATCCACAAGTTGTTTGCTCTTCATCAGCAGGAACAGCTATTTCTTCATCATCTTGGTTTCCACAACAATTTCACTGGGTAAAAATCCAGGCACTGCTTCAGGTCCTGATGCCTCTGCACCACTGAGCCACATGCTAGCACTTGCAAACCATTTCCGGGAAGCTTTCTGCTTACGGTTCTTGTTCATTCGATTTTTGGTGACATGCCAATCCATATGGTTCCTATGCAGTTCTTGATCGTTGAAACGAAGGCCGCAAGTAGTACATTGTCGAGGGAGATCAGTGTACAAAGCTTTTATGGCAGAATCATGACGCGTTTTGAGAGTATCAGGGTTGAAATTAACTCCAACTGAATCCTACACATTAAACAGGTCAGCCACAATCTTCTCAAATGGTATAATTCCACCAAATCACCAAATGATCATATACTGGTCAAAAATACCTGTTGATTCTCCAACGAGATCAACCCCTGGGACATTAGAGAGCTAATTAAACCAGAAAAGGCATCACTTCCAGCAGCATGATTACCCATGTTCTGAGGATAGCCAGATGTTTGTAATAATGACGGCAGACCAGGACGTGGGGCTGAGGCAGAGAGGGATGCACCCCCCATAAATGGCTGTCTAGGGGGAGCAGTATTTGGAAAGCATGCACCAGGCATCACATTTGGCATACCGTTGCTTGCAAAACCAGTGTTGCCCTGTGACATATATCCGTGGTGCAAAGGCCTGGTCCCTAAATAATTCAACCTTGGAGTGCTGGAAGTTGGCCCATAATTTTCATGCCCTTCCTGGGACGTCATATATTGAGGTGTCAATTTAGCGGCTGGCATCTGATTAGGCTGTTTATTTGGAACATATCCAGGATGCTGATTTGGAAATTGCAGTTGACTTGGCAGTACATTATTCAGAGATGCATCAAACCTTTGCTCAGGTAAAATATGCGAGTCATTTGATCCATGATTGACCGCAGTATCACCAACATTCGCCAAGTTAGGCTTCCCAAACTGTTTCTGACTTGGTAAAACATATGACGAAGGCTGTTGAATATTTCCCCTGCCATTACTATTGAATAAAGATTGTGAAGGCTGAAAGTCAGAATGAAGTCTCAGGTCCTGGTGAGCAGGCATATTCCCAGTTGTTCCTTTGATAAGCTGCAATTAGAAATATAACAGTTTTTATGTGACAACTAAATAGTGTTCTCGGGCATCCTTAGCATAAACAATTGATTTTGAACAACATGAATATATATGAACCAAATTTAATAGATGACCACCAAATTGCAGAGCATAATATGATGCAAGTATCAAGGTAAACGGTACCAAGATTCATAAATACAATAGATATAGAAAAGGTGTGGAGATATAAAACTGGGGTTTGAAAGCTTGAAAGGCCAACATGAATTTAAAGGTCTTATTTTATTAACAGATGCATATTTGTCAATGATTCCTGAGTCCTGATTCATGCACAGAATGAAAGACTCTTGATTCAGACCCATGTTCCCCACACATTCTGACAGATTCAATACTACTGAAATGGAAATAGTTGTGGTCAAAATACCTACCACAGAGGCTGGAAATGAAGTAGACCAATTGCTAACTCTGCCGGAATCAGAGCTTAATCCGAGCACTCCAGGATCGTATCTAGCCCTAAAACTATTTCCTTGAGGCTGAAGAGAGGATTCGAGATAGGTATTCCTATTACCATCTGCTAACGGGGGACTCATGTCTTCCCAGTCATACTCCACCTCTTCTGTGTTTTTCCATGATCTTGCAGCCACCTTATTACTAATGCTTTCATTTAAATGCCCATTGGTCAATTGATTATCCTGCCACTGAGGCTGTCTATCAGTGCCACGGTCACTTCCATAAGCATCGATCAAAGCTTTTGGCCTATCCTGCCAATTGGACTTATTATATTCCCCCCTATCGCTACCATATGCATCAATCAAAGCTCTAGGATTTATTGGTTCATTATAAGCAAGGCTATCCAATTTTGGAAACGTTCTGTCAGACGAATGTGTCCTCCACCATTCAGTTGTCCCCACGTCCCTCTCGTTTGATCTGCCCTGCCTGTGCTCAGGCTCAATTCGCATATCATCCATCTTTGTAAAATACCTGAAAGAGAAGAGGATCAAAATTCATCAGCTGTAGAAAAAGACTGACCTAACCCAACCAAGGAGAAGCCACTGGTATAGGGGTTTAGGTGGCTGAGAATGAACAAACCTATTGGCCCTCATATTTGGAGATGCACGGCCTGCTCGACCAGTTGCTGTCACAGTCCGCTCTTCAGCTTTTACGACATCTGATCTATTCAAATCATACGAATCACTAGGAATTGAGAGCTGTCCATATGACCTCAGAGGTGAAAATGCAACTCTAGCACGCTGTCTATCCTGCAAAATAAATATCACAATTCAACTGCAATTTAATACATCGAAATACAGCATATACATGTATTAGGACTGATTAATGAAAAAATCGTCAATAAGGTCTCTATATGACGGTCACTTTTATCACTCTCTTTTACAAAGGTATATTCCACAAAGCAAATGGATGACAGAAATAGTTTTTAATAATACATACACTATCATGTTCAGATTGATGTCTGGCTTCCACGTATTTGGGGTTTACATGAATGCCATGGCTTAACCTTGGAGATTCTGAAAAAAGTTGCAGTTGAGCATCAATTTTTTGTAGAACAAAATCTGGAAACACCTTAGACCAGGTTCTAAATAGGTGACGCAAAGCAGGATTCATGCTTGGGTCCACTTGTCTATATGCTTCAAGGTATACCTACAAACTTATTATAATCAGCTTATAGCATTGACAGCATAATAAACAACCAGTTGTGCCTAAAAGAATATTAAAGCTGAGTTATGTATATTGGTACAATCCTAGGCAAGATAATTAACTTACTTCAGGTAAGCGAGCAGAGAAGTAATCAATGTACTCACATCCAATGTTTTTCACGATACTATCAAGTAGATAAAGTGAGGGAAGCTTCAAATCTACCGGAGCCTAAGAAAACAATACCAAACATTGTCAGCTGAATATTTATCTAACCAAGCTACAAATAGGAATTTGAAAAGCACAAAAACCTCCGCAATTCGGCAAGATATAACATCAGCAATCCCTTCCCATGCTCCCTCTGCTCCCCAGCAATTATCGTAAGATCCGTAATGATAGGCTTCGAATTGATTGTCAAATCAACCAACAAAGCCTCATAAATTCTCACAACCTCTTCAGTACTCAATAGCGGCAATTCATCCATTTCTCTCAACAAATCTTCATCCCGTTCCCTCAGCATCTCTCTGTACCGCTCTATAATCCCACCGATTACAGCCTTATCAACCATTCCCTTTCCACCGCTGCTGTAAATGCTTGTCCCTAATTCGGCGGTGTAATTTCTAGGGTTTTCATCGATTGAGGGTTTAGCGAGTGGTAAACGCTGTTTCTGAATCCCAATTGCGTACTTCATCGCGTTGGAGTGGTGCGCGTTAGGGTTTATCGAAAATTGGGATTGCCGGATTCCGCCGCAACGCGCAGATGGCTGTGGGTCGATTTAGCATATCCGACGAGATCGGCGTGTGTTTCTTTCCTTTTTCTCCAGTTTTCTCTATTTTAAAATATAAGAAAATCAATTTTAATTACATTAATCTAAATTAAACTTACTTTTAGTTTTTAATTTTTAATTTAAAAAGAGTCTTTTGTGTTCCAAATTTTATCTATTACGAAATAATAATTATTTTTTGATATTTTCATTTTCCGAAACATTTCAGAAAACATTTCAGAAAGACATGTATATTTTGGCAGGGTTGATGATCTCAAAATTTTGATATATAAGATAAATATTTCGAGAAAGGGTTCATCCAAAATTACGTAGAATTCTTGTAAAAATAATTAAAACGATGTTATTTTGATAAACGCATCAAATAACTACGTGGACAAAATACGGATCCAAAATACTCTTCATTTCGCTTTAAATATTAATTTTTTAATTTTTATAACTGTCAGATGACATCGACGATCAGTGCATCTAGCATTTGTATTGAGGAAATGATTTGATGAAGAACTGATGTTGATTTTCAAGGCTACATGTACAGATTCCATTGATTGAAGGACAGATATAAATTAGATATGAGGTCATGCAGATAAGAATCTCATACCATAAACACCTTTAAGGACAAAATATCTAAAACACATTTAGACAACTTGATACCAACTGACTGAGACTTGCTTCTTACTAACCCTACCATCATCAGCCTTACACCATCTCGTGAATTCCCATTAACTGCTACAAAGACAAAAAAAACATTTCCTCATCACAACCAAATATTCAACTAGATTCCATCTTTGTTGGCATCCTTTCGACGCCATTGATTACTTCTACGACAAATGTATACATCTATAATTTAAAATGTCAGATATTTACGCCTGTTTGCCTCTTCGTACCCCGTCGAGCTTGATGCCAAAGTTGACCTCAGTATCCCTACCTTGCTTCAAAACAACTTCTGATACAACTTCAAGTCAAGTATTAAGTTCTTCACTTGAAGCATCTGGTAAAAAGGCTAAGAGTAAAGGATACTTTTATTATCTTGTGCACCACAAAAGGTTTAAAGAAGCCATTCGACGCGTAAATCGATAATTTCCATCGCTTTCGAGTAAAAATGTATCTCAGTTTCTTAAATGATTCTTGAGCTAACTCATTAGTTATGTTCGTAAAGCAACGTAATATCATTGCGTGCAGGGAACGTTGAAAAACTGAATCTTCTGCTTTTATTTTATTCACAGCAGTGTTGACAAGATTCCTAGCTAGATTCAGTTATAGTACGAGGAGCACAACAAGGAAGAGCGTAAGACGAAGAAATCATATGTCAAGAAACATCTCTGTCGGTGTTTAGATGAGATAGCAAACCTGGGGAAGGCCGGAGATTATCGCTTGGGGATCTTTAATTGTATCTATGAGATCACTGAAGCCTTGTCTTTCAGTAAGATGAATGAATCTGCATACAGAGTTGAAACAACTTCTCGTCTTGTTCAATGGAGGATTGATCATTTGGCTTCTTGTACTTTCCGCAAATCCGATCCCTTCGAGATGGGAAAATGGAATTGGTAAGAATAGATTCACTGAAACATTTTCAAATTTCATAAGAGACTGAAACATTTTTGTTCTGGTTGAAGGTTTTTATCTATCGAGAAAAACCGCGGTCTGATCATCAAACTATATCCAGAGATATCAAATCTGACTAAAGAGAACCCTCCGATCGCATCTTTCATTGTTCGAGTGGTATGTTCTGCAGGTGATCGCAAGACGATAAGTCACCCGGGTAAGAATTAAATTTTCATCTTGAAACATATTCAGCTTGCAAAATGGTGACAACTCACAATCTGACATGTTTCATAAGACGACCATTACCTCATGTTAAGATCAAGTTTGCAGTATTTTGCTGTGCAAGCTCTGACTGATTGATTCATGTCCAGAAGTGATAGATAAACCACTCGGAACTAACGAGGATTTCGTGTGGACTGTTGAAGTTCCGCCCACCGGTAAATTCATCATTGAAGTTGAATTTCTTGATTTGAAGACTACCAAAAACACTGTAAGAACAAACTTGTCATCTGAAAAAAAATGGAAAAATGAAAAATGAAATAAGTTACCTGTTTTGAAAGTTAAGGCTGATTCGCTTGTCCGCGGCGATACAGGGCGAAGACCCTGCAGCATATGGTCTCAAGGGTTAAAACAAAAGCAAACAAATAGCACAGCTCTGGAAGTACTTCACAAAATGCTGACAGAAAGCATCCACACTGATATCACACTCAATGTTACTGATGGTAAATTAGGAGCTCATCGTGCAGTTCTGGTTGCAAGATCACCAGTCTTTCGAAGCATGTTTACGCATGACTTGAAAGAAAAAGAATTATCAACTGTAGACATACCGGACATGTCTGTTCTTTCGTGCAAGGCTTTTCTGAACTATATATACGGCAGCATTGAACATGAGGAATTTATCACACACAGACTGGCACTTTTAATCGCAGCGGACAAGTATGGACTCTTCGACTTGAAAGAAGCGTGCTTAGAGAGTCTTCTGGAGGATATTGATACTAAAAATGTGCTTGAAAGACTTCAGTTTTCATACCTGTATCAGCTTCCAAAGCTGAAAGCTAGCTGCATGTGTTATCTCATAAAGTTTGGTAAGATATTTGATATCAGAGATGACTTAAATGGCTTCATTCAGTTTGCACACAGAGATTTGATAGCTGAAATCTTTCAGGAGATTTTGGGTTACTGGAAAGGATTCTGAGACCTTCAAACCTGCATATTATTTCTTGATTGTTTCAGAAAATGTTGTGTTGTGTAAATGTGATTTAGTAAAATGGACAGTACAGAAGAATAGGACATGTTGTGCTGGGTTAGTGTGTTTTCAGATTCTTTCTGTACATATGATTGATGGAACTTGTTTTGTTCAAAAAGAAATGTATATATAGACGGGGAAGTATCACGTGGAACCCCCTTTCCATGAATCCATGGATCCCCTTCATCACGGTTGATTGCATTTTTTGTGTGCACCAGATTGTGCCACGTGTTTGCATTTTTGAAATGCTCACGTGAGTTGCACATAACAAATGCACATGTGAGTTGCACATGCTCATTAATGCGCTGACACAATCTGGTGCGTCCAAAATGCAAACAGTAAATGCAATCAACGGCTGCCAAGGGGATCCATGGATCCATGAAAAGGGGAGTTCCACATGATACTTTCCCTATATAGACGTGTGTTTTCAGGTCAGCTAAATTATCCGATCCGTCCGTTATTACTTTTTGATGGATATTCTCATATACATCACCAAATACTAATAAATTTATTGCTTGGCAAAAAACAAGTGCGCTGTGATCTTGAAATAGTTTTATAAGTGATTGAAATTTGAAAGTGAGTACAGAGTACTGTTGAATAATCACAGAATCCATAAATTGCAAAACTCAATTTTCTTCCTCAGGAGGTCTGAATTGCAACAGTGGGTTTGAAAGCATAAGAGCTATAAGATCAACCTCCAAATAGGAATGAGGCGGCCTGGTCTTCGTTCCCATTGCAAATCTCAAGAGCTCTAATAACGGACTCGCGGTCAAACCCAAGTTCCATAAGCCTTGACACCTTGGCTTCCGAATTTGGTCCCTGCAGTAACTACAAGTCAGTATCAGGAAAGAACTGGAAACCCGGAAGTACAATATCTGGCCTATATCATGTATAATTGTGTATAACAATTGATCCCGCAAATAGATTGTTCCAAGCAATATGTGTTTATTAGAACCGGTTTAGCATCAAAATTACCTGAGAGGGCTTGGTGCCTCCACCTCCTGTGAAATCAGAAAATAATAAAACTAGATAAAAGATTTATACAACAGAAAAGAGGCAGTTATTCATTCAAGATAGGGTAGATGTCGACTGACCAGAAGATTGACTTCCTGATGCACCTTCATTACCCTTGGATACTGGACTAGATACCACCTATAAATATTCAAGCAATAACACAAAAAGAAATAAGTAAATGCAAAGACAGTATATTGAGAGTTGTGATTGTGACCCTAGCGAGTAGATTTGTTTATCTAAAAAATATTTTTTTCAAGAATGGTAGGTTCTGGTTTAACTCTGTGACGGGACATGATAAAATGGAGAAGGATATTGTGGATTAAGTAAAGTTCTCAAAATATATCTTACCGCTGCGCCCGTTCCGGATGCTTGTTTAGAGTATCGTTCTTCATCCAAATAATGAGATGGAATATCCTTTTCTGTAAACACAACAGATAAATAAGTAGGCTCTAAAATCTAAAATAAAATTATATTCCACTGCTACAGGTTAATATCAGATAATGATTGTTGGGCAACATTGAGCAAATAAATCATGTATATCAGTTGATATCAGTGACTAGTAGGAAAAGGTATTTAAATATCACTGAATGAATACCTTGTAAAAATGGAACAGAAACCTCGCCACCTCCAACTCTTAGAAGGTTTTCCTTTAAATCAATAATACACTGCAGAAACAGCACAAGTAAAAATTAGAGGAGTATTAATTGCAATGAAACTGATATCATGTGTATGATCATCCAAGTCTTACTTGGTGCTTTCGAAGCATATCCAAGCCAAAGAGGAATTCCATGTTTGGAGAATCAAGAACCATGAAGGAACACGGATAGAATACATTACCAATCTAATAAGAACAAATTAGAGCAGTGAGAAAGTGCATGCAGGTGAAAATACATATCTTGGAATCAACAGTCCTTGGAGATGAACAAATGTAAACACAAACAAAAGAATGGTTGACTCAACAAAAGTCTAATCACCTTAATTGGAGCAACATGTATACGACCCAGAATTTCTGTCTGGCCAACTCCATGAGCAATTCCTTTGTAACGTTGATCAAGAAGTCTCAACAATCTATGATGATAACGACAAGGGTAGTAAGACATTAGCTAGCAAAGCAGACGCTCGGCAGAGTTGACATGCACAAACCTAATGCAAATAATACTTTCTTGGAGGGTAACACTACTGAATTTCTTACCCACATCGCTCAGCACAACTTTTAGATATAATTGTCGATTGGGCTCCACTATCAACAAATGCCTGAATTGAATAACATGGACACGAAACTATGAAGTCTATAATTCAATAAACTAGTAAAACTGTAAGAGTCACTGAAAAAAAAAGAACAGAGGCAAAATTTTGTTAAATATCCCAACACCTTAAATTCATCACAATGAAATATGATTACCAAAATAGACTATTATTAAGCTGACATGACACACAATGGGTATGAAATCGAGCTGATACAAAGTGCATCCTTACCTTCAAAGGGACGCCATTGACTTCCATGTCAACATATAACATAATCTATACAGAACAAAGCCTTGCACATCAGTAATGTAAACCAATATAGGTAATAAACAATAATTAAATAGAAATGAGTCCAGTAAATACCACTCGTGCAAATGCTTCTGGATTGTGCTCGAGTGCAGCAGCCCAGTTCTCGTCAATTCCTTTCTGCACAAAGAGAACAGCTTTAAACACACAAAGCACCTTTGCCTATTCAGTAAGTTTAAGCTCGTTTAGGGATGAAGGTTTCACTGAATGGAATTGCGTATTGGGGTTAACTATCATATAATACTAAGACTTGTCACACTAATATCGGTTGATCATCTGATGGATCTATACTCTTAAACATAATTTTCAACCAAAATTTTAGAACCAAGTTAGTTAAGAGATAAAACATCCATTATTGAAGCTCGATTTCTAAAATAGAGAAAACCACCACACTTGACTTTTATTCACGAGAAAAAGCAATAGCAAGTAACAGAGACACTAACCTGGCGGATGGCAGCTTCAATTTTCTTCTGCGCCTCTACATCAAAGGGATCAGCATAAAGCAACGCCTGAGAGACATACAAACCGATGTATTTGTAATTTGGTGTTACAATTTACAAGTACGTCCGACACTTTTTTACGAATTGATGTAAAAGCGTAAGAAATCAACATAAAAACAAGTGAAAACAAAGAGATCCGCATGGAACTGAAGGCAAAATGTATAATGATTCGACTTCAAAAGACCAATTTAAGCATAAGCCGTGAGTGAAGCGGCCAATCAAAGCAGATGCATAAAAATTAAAATGACTCGCCAGTGAGAACTAAATCAGTAAGAAAGAACTAACAAGTTCTTCATCTTGTTGGCGCTTCAAGTCAGATCTATGTTGATGGCGAGCTCGTAAGACTTCTTGTAGCTTGTTCAGATCATTGCCAAGGATAACTTGAGCAAGTTCAGGATCTGACTGCAAAATGCAAGCGCTTGCAGCTGTGAGAACTAGTTCGCACGAAGATATATAAGTCATTCACGAGTACAGATGAATCAGTTTCAACCGTACCTGAAACAACTGCCCCATAGTATTTGAATCACTCCGAACATGCTGTTGAAACGCTGCAGGGTTTACAGCAGATCCATCAGGATTGAGTCCCAAAGCATTTGTTGCCCCAGATGCAGCACCACCACCACCAGCTCCAGAAACCATCATTATCAAATCATCATCTTTCACACCAATACCACTCAACCTCTCAGAATTCCTAATCTCCTTTCCATTATACAAAAGCTGCTGCTGCTGAAGCGGAATTCTAGTCTGTTACAACACAGGAAAGCCAATTAAAAATCCACTTGATCATTCAAATAACTCCACACACAAAATCCCTAATCCGATCACATTAAATTCAACATGCATTCCCAAAAACTATAGCCTCGAAACATACAAATTCCACAACTTTCACTAAAGTTCAAAACTTTGAATTTTAAACTGACCTCCACTTCAAGCAAAGCCTTGACATTCTCCACCTACGCAATATCAACATAAAAACATTATTAAGATAAAACCTCAAAATTAGAAGAACAAACTGTCCCAATTGAATCTAGGGTTCAAACCCATTCAGAATTAAGACTTACGGATTCATCTCGGTCGACATCGAGCGAGATAATCTGCTCATCCACAGTCATTACAGTGATCCTCATCTCCTCCGCGAAACTTCACAACTGAATCGCTCTGTTCAATTGGTCGGCGTGCTGAAGAGGGTATGAGCTGGCTACAATTGAATCGCGCTTTGTGTCGGTTCAATCTGCTACGAGTCTTAGAGGTAGGCAGGCATAGCCAGATCAGGTCCAGAACAGAAACAACCTACGTAGCCCTTTTGGTCAACGTTAGTCAACTACTCTCTTCATCGTACTCGTACGCCGTTTATTTTTCTTTATTTATGTTTAACTCCCCCAAGTTTCAATCCGTACGTATAGCACCTCCTTCTGGAATCCTACGCTACATAACTTCCGCAATCATCAGGCCATTCAAGAAGCGAGACGATACGACTCAATAGAGGTTAAACACAAGCGAACGAGCGAGCGCGATTCGCACGTCGCGATCCGATTCATCCGATTTCGTGGCAGTCGTTTGGAAAAGTCTTGCTTCAAAGCTAACCCTAATTCCAATTTATTTGAAATTAACAGTGCTGTTAAATTTGGATTGTTGTTTAATTGATTGACGGAGAGAGAGAAGATGGCGGCGAGAGAGGTGGCTATGCGTGCTGCGTTTAAGGTTTCCGTCAAAGGTCCGGGCACGCCTGGTGTGCTCACATTGGTAAATTGATTGACAATTTTGATTTTTTTTGATTTTGTTGTCATTGAAATGGATGGTGTACATGCATCATGGAGATACATTTGGGTTACGGTCTCTGAATTTGTGTAGGTTGGTTTACTGATTATTATTCTTTACTGTTTAGACTCCGGAAAGATTATTCTTTGTGCCAAATAATCCTGCAGCAGATGCCAATCTTGACTTGCCATTTATTACCATTACAGGTACTTCCTGGTTTCTCTTTTGAGATGACAGGTTTTCAATCCCGAGCTATATGAAAGTGATTTCGTTAGGGGTTTAGATGTGTGTTTAGAAAATGGGAAAGTTTTGAAATTAGTTTATGGTTCGATGGGTGCGTAAGCATTTTCAGTATTTTTATTAATCTTGTACATTCTTCTGACAAATTTTATTTGTATTGATCAAGGTCACAAGTTCACCAAATCAACATCTAATCAGGCACCATTGCTTAACCTTACCAGCAATCAGGTTTTTGTTATTCTGCCTTAAATTAACAATACATCAGCATTGGATTTCACTCTTTGTGATATGGATTGGTCCACATATATTTTGGCTTAAATCAATGTTGTTATTCATGTATTCACTATCTTTGTTGTTTTAGCTCTTCGGTGAAGTTTTGGAGTATTTGAACCATTGATAACTTAGTCGCTCACGTCGCTCTGTAAAATAGTGGGAAGTTGACTGTTGGTGTTTTTAATAATTAAAAGCACAATGGGGTATTGAATGGAAACATTTTTGTCATTATGTATATATACTTTAATTCGCTCATAATGTTTTATGAATTTAGAGCCAATTTCATTACCCCCATGGAGCCAGCTTAATATTGACATCTTTGCCAGGGTAGGAGTCTTATTTTCGAGTTTGCCAATTTTTCAGATCGTGATGTTTGCCGTGAGTATGCAGGTAAGTCTGAGGTATTGTTAGCATGGTTCTTTAAACAAGTTGTTAGATCACTCTAATAGGGGCACAATGTTTAGTGAATTAATTTGGATGGTGCTGTAATAATTAAAACATTTGAATCGTAATGTTTTTTCTAACTATGCATAACATCTGCCAGTTTATACTACTGACTAATCATTAATAATGTCAAACATTTATTTTGACTAAGAGGCAGAATTGAGCCTCCTTAACAATTTTGCAATTTTTAAAGCCTTATGTAGTTGATATTCAAGGTAACTACTAAAGCTGCTTGCTGATTTGTTTGATTCTATTGAGAGAGTCATAGACATGGCTGCATAACGGTCTTTTTATTTCAATGTTGAAAAATTTATACCCAAGGCAGATTCTAAAAGTGAAACTCACTTGACAAGTAAACCTTAAAATGATGTTTTGTATCTATCTAAATTTGTCCTTATTTGAGCAGCCAATATCCTGGCAGTGCAACCCAAGGTGTCTACGTTGCCTTCTCCAAATCCTGATGGACCG
Source organism: Sedum album (assembly GCA_006409495.1). NCBI lineage: Eukaryota > Viridiplantae > Streptophyta > Magnoliopsida > Saxifragales > Crassulaceae > Sedum > Sedum album. The sequence continues at coordinate 106,233 of QZGG01000416.1, forward strand.
GACAAAGCCTCTGTTGGTAAAGAACTCAGTGAAGCAGAAACGACACACAGAATGAAGATATTGAAAGAGAATAGGTGCTTTAACTTAAAATCATCATCTATGTGCCTATATGCAGTTTCTCACAAACATATCAGATGTTGCTTGTCTGTGGTCTGATTGGTGTGCAATTAGTGAGAGTCGCGATGATTTGAGAATGCCATAGCCGTCTGTTATATCATGCAGGTCACAAGTCCCTGCAAATTTGTTGTTCCTCATATCTTTTCTCACAAATAACATTGTTTTATTATGAGCATTTAATCTTACCAAAGTTTGAGATGGATTTGTATAGCAAGAGTATGCATGTGAAATCCATAGAATAGTTATGAAGTGAAATCGTGACTTTTTGCATCCTTGTGTTAAAAGAATCAACTAATTAAGCATGACCTTTTATATCACAAGTTTGATGCTTACTGCCTCGCCTCATGAAGTATTAACCAATTAAGTATTTGACTGCATTAACCCTTTCAGTCAAATCATACTGTATAGCTTATCAAGGGATATAATCGACTCAGCATGGCCCATTCTGTAACAAGTTTTATGCTGATCATCTCTTAAGTTGTCAAATATATTACTTTTTTCTGTGATCGGCTATAGGGCATTTAGACAAGGGTTAGTTTTATTGGAACATTTAAAGCAGTGCTTTTAAATGCAGTTTATATATTTAAATGTCATGCGATTTTGCAGCTCTTTGATGTGAAGATTTGTCATGTGAAAAGTTCACGGTTATCATTATGCCATTCAATTTTATAAAAAATTCGGTATTGTTGAACCTATACATGACAGTGAATTGCAGGCACTACACATGCAATTTGTGCCCAGTGGTGTTTTATCAGAAGCTGAGTTTTGGGCGACAAGGAAGGTTTGTTGTACATGATTTTCTTTTTTGTGGTGTATTATATATGCTCTTCATGATCTCTGACAAACTTCGCAATATTTATAATAGAAATAACAAGAAAAATGCAAAATATAAATAATTTTTTGTAACCTTTAGCATTGTTTGATGTAAGGTATATAACAATAACAATTATTAAATGCAGAAGTTGCTTGATGGAGATGGATCAACAAATCCCAAACAGAGAGTAGGTTTCAAGAGTGCCATGATATCAGATATCAAACCGTCTAGTGATGGGCGGGTAAATTTCTATCTATGTCCACCTTAATGGATCATTATATATCTTATATTAATATATTTTTGTAATACCCGGTATACATAAACGTGGAAACCCCTCTAATTAAAGAAATGGCATGCATGATATTTATGTCACCTTGTTTAAATCTTTATTGACTAACGCCTTATCTTCTCAGACTAACAGAGTTACATTTAATTTGACTCCAGAGATTATTCATCAGGTTTGTTATTAATATCGCTTGACTCCTTTGCATGGCATTATTCTGTTCATTTAGTTGATGTGTTGAAAATGGTTAACGGTACAGATTTTCGCTGAGAAACCAGCCGTTCACGAAGCATTCCTAAATTTCGTTCCAAACAAGGTAAATCAGCATCGTCCGTATTACACGCTAAAAAATAATCTCATTTATTGAGTGTTTGGCAGTCTAATATGCAAATTGTTTTGTGTACTAGATGACTGAGAAAGATTTTTGGACCAAATATTTTAGAGCAGAGTACCTTCATAGCACAAAAAACCATTCTGCTGCAGCAGCAGAGGCTGCTGAGGATGAAGAACTTGCCGTGTTTTTAAAGCGTGATAGCATCCTAGAAAAAGAAGCCAGAAAGAAGGTAAACTTTGTAGTTGAAATTTGCCGCGGAAAATTCTCTGATGCTCTTTGATATAGTGCTACATCCAGATTGGTTCGTTTTCCCTTCAGTTTTGATATCTTTTGCAGATTAAAAGGGTTGACCCAACATTGGATATGGCCGCAGATGCAGGAGATGATTACATTCATTTACCGGTATGTTAACCAAATCATAATATTTAGGCAAAATTGCATAGGAGTTGGTCGCAAAATTGAAAAAAACAGTGTATTCAATGATGCCTCGTCAAGATTTTTTCAATTCCATGTGTCCTTATCATTGAAACTGATGCAGATTTATGATTTTCTCGAGTACGTTTAGAATTTGAGTTTGGTTTTCACTTCACAGTGATGTCCTTTTCTTACCTTTCAAAGAGGTTAGAAACTGATTCAGTTCAAGTTGCTATATACCTTTCAGCACTTTGGTTCAAAACTTGATGGTGATTATGTCATGGGATTATATGGTCAAGTTCAAAGAAACATACTTTTAATCTGCATCTAAAATTGGAGTGTTATATGGTTGATTTTTGTATGATCCAGTTGCATAGCCACTTGAGTATCATTTGTTTCTATTTAGGATCATGGCATTTTCCGTGAGAGCTTCCACGATAGTAGTGATACCCAATATGGTCAATACAAGAGGAGTTTTGCTCATGACATTAACCGGCATGCAGCAGTTGTTCTTGAAGGAAAAGCTAATGGTAATCCTTTTTGATTGAATCACTCTAGATGGTCAATTTTTAGATAAGTCTCTACAAGAGTTTCTTAGCCTTGCATCTTTTGGATAAAACCAAGCGTAGACATTGTCTTGGGAGATACAAGGGCCGTTGCGGAGGCTCTTGCCAAAACCATGCAAGGTAAATTCCTGAGTTTTACTATTAATAATTATTCCCCACGGGTCAAGGTGAGATTTTAGGAAGATTTTGGTGAATTTGCAGTTGATCTGGCCAATGAAGCATCCAGTGGAGATGCTGATCCAGATAGGATGTCCAAAATTAATCGAATGACTGAGATCGAGGACCTACAGGCACCCCGAGAACCTCCCTTAGCGCCACTTTGCATAAAAGTATGGCTTGTTATTTAATGAGACTCCCGTTTTCGTTTTGATAGCACTAGTGACTGATTCATATCAGGATCCGCGAGAATACTTCGACTCTCAGCAGGCTAATGCTCTCAAAACTTTGGGTGATACACAAGCTGGATCAGGGAGAATGAATCACAACCTAAGCACGAATGACGCATATGGGTCTTTGAGAAATCATATCAATGAGATCAAGTCAGTGGGATTAGGTGATCCTATTGTTAATCCAGAGGTTGCGCTGAAGGTAGCTTTTTGCTTTCCACTTTCTTATTGGTGTCGTATAATAAAACGCTTGAATACGTTATCAACATCAATCTGTAACTTCTGTCAAATAGGTTCTGAATGTCCTAACTCAGACTATTTCAAGTTCGAAGTATCAACTTGGACAAAATTCTCAAGGAAGTGTTTAGATAGCTTGCCAGAAAGAACTAGACAGGAATTGCTACTTGTAAGTGATAGTAATATCTCTATACGGAAATAGTAATAGTTTGCTGCAGCTATTATTGACTCAACTCTACATTTTCATTATGTAATCTTTCCCACTTCATGGTATTCTTTCAGCACTGGACATCAATTGAAGAGCTTCTGAAGCATTTTTGGTCATCATATCCAATAACAAACACATATCTATATAATAAGGTATAAACCAATTAAGGCTTGTATAAATTTTGTTTGTCCTATAATTTGTTAGTTTAGAACATTGATTATATATCAAGCTGTTGGGATTTAACGTTGCAAGTTCGCTTAACAAATAATGAGCATGCAAAAGCCTATCTGTATACTGTTTAGAAACATGAATCTTTATACAACATACTAAACAAGTTCCAAGTGTTCGCATATATCTAACAATTGTGTTTGACACTTGATAGTTGCTTTAGGGAAATAGCGTGCTAAAAAACTTCATAGTTATACTGCATTTCTCTGATGACTGATAATTGCAGGTTGGAAGATTGAAGGATGCCATGGCTCAGATATACCCAAAATTGCAGGTAATATGTTGGTGTGTACACCGAGTCGCTCCCTTGAGTTATTTAGTTTACCCTTGCATAAACTAGTGTTCTTACTATACATGCAAAAAGGTGAGTGTTTCCCTTGTATCTTGAAGAAGGCCTTACATATATTTCTTTTAATTCCAAATTTCAGGAGATAAAGGAGTCGGTCCAGTCAGATTTTCGCCACCAAGTTTCACTTCTTGTTCAACCAATGCTGCAAGTATGTGATGTCTCTATATACTTAAAATCCTCCTGTTCTAGTATTCTTACGCATAGCCAATTTCGTCATGCACATTCCATTGATGTAATGCAGGCTTTAGATGCTGCATTTGCTCATTTTGAAGTTGATGCTCAAAAGAAAACAGCAAAGAGACCAAACGGAGTTATGTGAAATTGGAAGCCATTACCCCAATAACACCCTGTAATATGCCGCTATTAAATTTTGACGTGAGCAGACTATACGAAGGTGGCCAATGAGTTGAGTTTAGTATGAAGAAAGAAAGATGATATCTTTGTTTTTGGTCTCTATATTATTAGTTAAAGATCTTATTCGCAAGGCACGAATTCAATCGTTGATTTCAGAGTAATAATGTTATTGAAATGATTTCAATCATTTTTTTTTTTTTGATAGAAAGCACAATTACAGACCCAAGACAAAGGGTCAAAAAAAACACGAGATAAACTCGGAACTAGGCAAGCATTCTACGAATACAACAAGGGACAGCCCAATGATTAGACCAACTCCAGTTGCTTCGAGCTGCCCTCTTTGCAATAGTGTCTGCCAATGTATTTGCTTCTCTGGGGATGAGATGGACATTCCATTTATCAAAAATCACCAGCAGAGAGGCACATTCCTTAGCCCAGTGGCTTTCCGAAGAAGACATCTTCCCGCCTCGAAAGATGCAATCAAAAACCTCAGCATTATCAGTCTCAAAAGTACAGTTACTCCAATAAGCCTCCTTAGCCCATAACATAGCCTGGTATATAGCGAATAATTCCACCATAAAACTTGATCTAGCTTCAAGCAAAGGACCTGCCAAAACACCTGGGTTTGGAAGGGCAACTCAGAGGGAATCTTCTCAACAAAATCTGCCTATGTAGCCCTCAAAAGTTTTCGAGACAGAGATATTACTGACGTTGTCGGAGAGAGCTCTGATAAAAGAAATGTGATGTTTTTTTTGGAATAAAATTTGGAAGCTGAAAGTGCAAAGCAAAGTAAAGATTTTTGTATGGAAGCTCTTTCACAATTTCATTCCAGTTGCGCAAAATTTGCTCAGAAGGGGTTGTGACATCTCTCCAAGCTGTTGTGTTTGTGGTTTCCCGTTTGAATCCACAAAACATGTTTTCTTGGACTGCTGGTGGGCTCAGTCCTTTTGGGCAGGGTTGGATTTGCCGCATCATTTTCAGTCTATCGGTTTCGAGTCAATGGATGAGTGGTTATGGTTCTGTGCTCATAAGTTTTCGGGAAACTATTTGGCTCTCGTTGCGTACGGAGTTAGGATGATTTGGCACAACAGAAACCTACTCTACCATGAGGGCAACGGCTTGGATGTGGCAGCTGCAATATCGCTTACCAAATCCAAAGTACAGCAATTCCTTGATCCAGAATTTAAGTTCTCTATTTGTGCAGATTATGGAGACTCTGAATGGAAAGCTCCGGAGTACTCCTCCATTAAGATTAATTGTGATGGATCTTTTATTGAAGGGAATTTGAAAGCTGGATTTGGTTGTGTGGCTAGAAATTGTGAAATGATTTCAATCATTGATTTACTAATAATTCAATTTATTATAATGTGACTTTACGTAAATTTAAGAAATGGAAGTATTTGTGTGCGGCTATCCAGGGAATAAGATCCTATACTGCGTAAAGCTTAGTGAAGCGGATGTAAAACTACGTAGTTTTATGATGGGTTCATTATTTTTAATTTGAGTTTTAGAAAAACGACGCAGTTTTATAATCATTTAAACAAAACTACGTCGTTTTCAATCCGCTGTAATTGGCTGTAGGCTGCACCAGATCTGAACCCGCTATCCAGACCTTCCGAGCGACGCCGTATTGTCATAAAATCTCTAAACGTCATCGTTTAAATGTTGGGTTTGGACATAAGGGTGAGTTTGATTTTACTTCGCGAAGCGTCCTTCGGCGGCAAATCGGAGAAGTGAAGACGACTAGTGCGCCGTCGCCGTGAGATGATCAGGTTAGCGATTTTTCTGATAATGTTGGGATCTTCAGTTTAAGACGTTAGTAATTGGAAAATGATGTGAAAATTCAGCGTCAAGATTAGTTCTAGGGTTTCGTTTGCAGTACTGACGAGATTGAACGTTCATATCATTTTCAGATTTGACAAAGAATTTTCAGTCAATTAGCAAACTTTGGGAAAAGTTTCTAGAGGTTTCTGGTGAATTAAATGTGCAAAGAAACATATTTGATGGAGAATGTGACTTGTTTAGCATGTGGCGGTGATGAAACTGTGTTGGTTTGTAGTGAGAAGGGATGTCAGTTTTCACTTCATGAAAAGTGTTTGCCTTGTTCTGCGTACTTTGATGCATCTGGAAGTTTCTACTGCCCTCCATGTGCTTATGAGCTAGCTTTGGAGGAGTGTGTTCGAGCTAAGAATCATGCTTCGCTGGCTAAACAAGATTTGTTAAAATTCATTAGCGCTGCGGGCGGTAATGTTCAGCAGCCAGAAGTTGAGGCCACTAACAGAAAACAGCCCGTTCATCCAGCTTCAGAGAGAGATGTATGCCATCTTACTGAAGCAGGTAATTTTCAGGAGAAGGAAAATTCTTTGCCATGCAAGGGGGCGGATTCGGCAAATAATTTACCGAGAAGTGAGATTCCAGTTAACCCAAGTCTACTTGAGGTTGAGAAGTGTCATGAAACTGAAAGGACAGTCCTGGGTGGGTATCCCAGCGTAGCAATGCCAATTAAACGAAAGATAAACTCTGATGAGATATTGGATGAAAGTAACGGGAAGGAAAAACTGCTTGTCGAGGATTCTGATATTTCTGATTCTGAAATTGACGCTAATATAAACGTGGAAGTCAAAGTAAAAAGGCTTCAACGAGCAAAAAGAACTAAACGTGTCCAACAAAGTAGCACTGGTTCGGATTATAAGAATGGGTAGCTGTTGAAAGTGTCAGACAAAGAGAAGACATAGACTTAGCAACATCGCCAATGAAAGGGAAATTTAGTAATTCTGATGACCAGGGGTGAGCGATACAAATTGAATTATATGATAAGAATATTCATACATTAAAAATAAAAGACGAGATTTATATATATATACATGCATTTATCTGACATTTCAGTTTTTTGTGTAATATTCAGCAAGAGTGCACATGCTACTAGGACAGGGGTGAGGAAGCAATGGAGTGATGCAGAAGTTGAAATGCTCAAGGTCCAAAATTTCTTTATGCATTGATATTTTTGTATATATATTTTGGGGTTTTATCTCCCTTAACTTAGTATAACTGTATCAGAGAGGAGCAATTATGTCTACAATATGTGTTTCTTGATTGAATTAAGTGTAGTCATAAAAACGCAATGCTACTTATGAAATTGCTGGGAAGGTTATTTACTTAAAACTAACATTTTGAGTCACTTACTTACCTGCGCAGGAAGGGGTCATGAAATTTTCTGTACCCAACACAAAAATGCCGTGGATCAGAATTTTGGAATACGGTAGTCATGTGTTTGAAAATTGTCGCACTGCTGTTGACCTTAAGGATAAATGGAGAAACTTGACAAAATAGTCCAAAAATGGTAAACAATCTCATTTTACTAGACCTTTTGTATTTGTTGAAATTAGTGTGCCCTTCTACCGTCTATATTCTGGGTATACTTTTAGAGTCTTGGTCTCCTCTTGTGTGTGAATCCTATGTATTTCAAATTAAATTTATGCCTTTGAAAACCTGTATATATTTCATTGGCACTGGCATTGGTAGGATGCTTGGTACACCATGAGCTCTGGACCCGGGGATTCAATGGACAGAGTCACAGAGACGCCCCGATTTTTTGCTTCCAATTGCCACAAGGTGTAACACAAGGCCCTGATAGTAGTTAAACTTTCAGTCACTTATCTGGCATATCAAGATTCAATGGCACTACTAAATCACTAACTGCTGGCCTTGTCATTGTCAGTCTGTATTTTGTGTAAATGTATCATTAGATATTTTGATCAGCAATTGTCCTTTTATAATAGAAGTAACTTTTCAAGGCATCTTTCTTGTAGCAATTCAGTTCTGGTTTTATTATCTGTTCAGGCACGACATCCTCAACTCAACAGTAACCGGTCGTCAAACAATGGACGGAAGCTTGGCTTCAGTCAACCAACAAGTAAAGCTCTCACCTTTACATCCCATTCATCGACATCTTCCCCAAAGAATTCAACTTTCAAATCTCCAAAGTGCCAAGACGTTCAACCATGCCAAACAATTACACGCATTCTCCCTTAAAGCCGACATTTTGAATCATCACTTGGTGTACACCAAGCTCTTATCGCTCTACACCGACCCCAAGATCAATGCTTTAAGCTACGCGGAGTCCATGTTTCGTCAGATTGATGGACCTAACGTTGTCGCTGGAATTTGATCATCAGATGCTACGTCCAGAACCAGCGTTCAAACGATGCTCTTTGTTTGTTTTGTGAAATGGTTGAGGATGGTAATGTGCCTGATAATTTCACAATGCCTTGTGTGATTAAGGGATGTGCGAGATTGAGTGCGATTGAAGAAGGGAAGCAGATTCATGGGTTAGGAGTGAAATTAGGATTTGGTTGTGAGATGTATGTGTTGAGTAGTTTGGTTAATATGTATGCCAAATGTGGGGAGATTGAGTTGGCTAAAGGTGTGTTTGATCAGATGGATGTGAAGGATTTGGTGTCATGGAATTCTTTGATTGATGGATATTGCAGGTGCGGTAAGGTAGATGTTGCCTTGAAGCTGTTTGATGAAATGCCGGAGAGGGATTTGTTTTCCTGGACTGTTTTGATTGATGGTTTAGCTAAAACTGGTGATGTGAATGCTGCAAGGGAAATGTTTGATAGAATGCCGATTAGAAATGTGGTTTCCTGGAATGCGATGATAAATGGGTATATGAAGGTTGGAGAGGTTGATTGGCTGAGGAATTGTTTGATCAGATGATAGATAGGAATCTGATCACTTGGAACTCAATGATCGCTGGTTATGTTTTTAATGAACGGTTCATGAAGGCAGTTAAATTGTATAAGGAGATGGTGGAATCAAATCTTACTCCTAATCACGTGACCCTGGTCAGTGCACTGGCTGCTGCTTCAGGATTAGCTGTTCTCAGTATTGGAAGATGGTTGCACTCGTATATGACTAAAAGGAATTTCGAGTTGGATGGGGTATTAGGTACCTCGCTTATTGATATGTATTCCAAATGCGGAAGTATCAGGAGTGCTGTTAAGGTTTTCAAAGAAATACCTAAGAAAAAGTTAGGGCACTGGACTGCTGTTATTGTTGGATTAGGTTTGCATGGTAAGGCAAGTGATGCATTTGGATTGTTCCATGAAATGATCAAGATTGGGTTGAAACCCAATGGTATAACCTTCATTGGGGTATTAAATGCTTGTAGCCATGCTGGGTTGGTTAAGGATGGCCGGCATTACTTTGACTTAATGACTAAAGAATATGAGATACAACCAACTGTAGAACACTATGGCTGTTTGGTGGATGTGTTATGTCGAGCTGGACGTACTAAAGAGGCCAGAAAGGTCATAGAAACCATGCCTATGACGCCAAATAAAGTAATTTGGATGAGCTTACTTGGTGCTGCTCGCAATCATGGGGATATTGAATCTGCTGAATATGCTGCTGAACACCTGTTTGAAATGGCTCCAGATACCGTTGGGTCTTATGTTCTCCTTTCTAACATTTATGCAGCTGCTAAGCAGTGGGACAAAGTTTCACAAATAAGGGACTTAATGAAACAGCAAGGTATCAGAAAAGATCCAGGATCAAGTTCAATAGAGCACAATGGCCGGCTAAACGAGTTCATTGTGGGTGATAGGTCGCACCCTGAAACAAGTGAGATATATGTTAAGCTGGCTGAGATGAGGGAGAATCTGAAATGCAAAGGTCACACTCCAGACACTAGCCAGGTTCTTTTGTGCATTGAGGGAGAAAAGGAGAAAGAAGCTGAACTTGAAACTCATAGTGAAAGATTGGCTATCGCCTATGGGCTCATAAATGTCAAATCAGGTCCTATCCGTGTTATCAAGAATTTAAGAGTTTGTAACGACTGTCACGCTGTCACTAAGCTTCTGTCGGAGATATATGATCGTGAAATAATAGTGAGGGACAATAGCAGGTTTCACCATTTCAAAGGTGGCTCTTGTTCGTGCATGGACTATTGGTGACTGTTTGATAGTATTACGGGCACCTCTGAGTCTCTGACATAAGAGTCTTTAGAAAATTTATAACTTTGGAGGTGACAAGGAAGTAATTTACATACATCAGTACCATTACTAGTGATACAATTTATTACTTTCCAGGAACGAAGTTGGTGGCATAAGCCCAAGCATTGTTAGCAACTGGATCAGCAATGTGGTCGAAGAGGTTCTCAATAGGTCCCTTTCCTGTGACTATAGCTTGGACAAAGAATCCAAACATAGAGAACATGGCTAGTCTTCCATTCTTGATTTCCTTCACTTTCAGTTCAGCAAAAGCTTCAGGATCATCAGCCAATCCAAGTGGGTCAAAAGATCCTCCTGGGTAGACCTTGTCCAATCCTTCGCCAAGAGGGCCTCCACCAACCCTGTAACCTTCAATGAGTCCCATCAGGACAACCTGAGTTGCCCATATAGCGAGGATGCTTTGTGCGTGAACAAGGTTGGGGTTTCCGAGATAATCAAGTCCACCCTCAGAGAAGATCTGAGCTCCTGCCTTAAACCAGACAGCTTCACCAAACTTGACACCATTTTTGGACAAGACTTCAGGGAAGACACAGCCCAAAGCACCAAGCATGGCCCATCTGCTGTGGATTACCTCAAGCTCACGGTTCTTGGCGAAGGTCTCAGGGTCTGCGGACAGTCCAGCTGTGTCCCATCCATAATCACCGGGGAATTCTCCAGTCAAGTATGATGGAGTCTGCTCAGAGAATGGACCCAAGTACTTGGGGCGATCCTCTCCGTACCTGTTCCAAACGTAACCAAAATAGTCAGTAACTCATGACTTGATGACTAGATAATCCCAATTCCAACTATTTGAAGCAAAGTATATTTCTTACCAAATGCTTTGTGGAGCGCTCTTTACAGTGCGTCTCATGGTGATGCGGCCACCAGAGCTGCCAACCTTGCGAACAAGCTCATTTTTCTGCCTCAAGGCAGTCTGCCCAGCAAAAGCCGACTGTTGGATAGCAGAAGTAGCCATCTAAGTTTATACAGAAATTCTGAAAGTACCTTGTGCCTTATTTCTGATGTTTGTGTTTATTGAGATGATGTTTTGAAGCAGGAGTATATATTGAGAATTCGGATGATGATCAGACAGGGAGTTGATCATGTTGAAAGCAGGCTAGTGGTGCTCATTGAGGCCCTGGATTTCCTTTGTAGATTCTCTTAGCAAGATTGTGGCCATTACTGTTTCACCAAAGGATCTTGTGGTTGTGAGTTGTGACAATCTTTGAGTACCCTTGTCGGCTTGTACAATGAAATTGTGTATCTTACAGGATAGGCTTGTGCAGTGATGTCAAATTACTTGTGATTTATTAATGCCACAAAAATAAACACATCTGAATTCCAATTTTCTAGATACAGAAATGAAAGATTGAACTCTTTAACTGAAACCATTCTATTACAGTTTTTAAGATACAGAATTTTTACAGAGCCAGAGATATACATCTGTAAATATGTTTCGGAAAAAGAACCATCGACATGAACCAAAATGATATAAGAAACAGAAAGTTATGAGGAAAAGTATTTCCCTATTTATAGTTTTTCCTTTGCTGACTTGATTTATGAAACAAATATCAGCTCACAGTATGATCATGCGTACAATGATCATGGCTCTAACTTCAAAGAGACAATTCGGGACTGTCTGTTGCGTTTTTCTGCCTTAACAAAGAGGCAAGTAGGAGCCCACCATGGCCGTCGCACTTTCTGATCTCCTTTCAGGCATGCCACTGGAAACATATTTTGCACGATGCAGAAAGAAATTAATCAAGGAAGCTATCGAAACATAAATAATTATGCAATGTGAGATGCTACGTATAATGACTGTAGCATCATACAGATGTATTCTTCATGTGAATAGTGTCAAGTCCTTGAGATGTAGGTTTAGACTATTCTAAATGAATGACACCAAATCTGCATCTTTTACTGGTGGCCAAGAATTCATTTTTTATTAATGTAATAAATAAGAAATGCTACATAATATATATGACAAGTTTTAATACAGTGCAAGTAGAATCTTACCCTTAATGCGTCTCAGCTCTTTGCAGAGGGTGATAAAGTCTCCCCACTTCATGTGGCATCTCCTAATAAATCGCAGAATCTGCTCAGTTGTAAACATGGACATTCCCTCTAGATATTCTCCATTCACTCCATTTTCCTCGAATGCCTGACGATAATTACCTAGATTTATCTCTTCCAGCCACAAGCCAACATCCTATCCGTACAAAAAAAGTTTAAAGATATATAAATCCTAAAAAGTATATATGCATCCAATAAAAGGGAGTCCTATATACCAAATCCACATACCACAAAACAACAATTAAGTAAATAAAAGACAGTCCTATATACCAAATCCACCTTCTCCTACCTAACAACTACGAAACCATGTGAGTCACCGGCCCGTTCAAACACAACCAACAATCTCAATACTAATTGCTCCGATGTTTCATTGGTGCAGTAAAATACAGACTGGAGCAACAATGAAGCAGCACATAACACACTACTACAACAACAAACAACAATGTTGGAGCTTTCAAATACGAGACAACAAGCATCAAATGATGTAGCAGTTGAAATTTCACAACGAAGCTAAAATACAAATGATTGCTTGTTAATTATAAAATCTCAACCTATATTGCTAAATCATGACCAAAGTTCAAGTATTGTAATCAACAAAAATATCAATCTTGATCATAAGAATGAACAGGCATACCTCAACAGTCCAGATAAAGAAATCAAGAGGCTCGGGAGGACCCTCTTTACTCATCTTCCAAAAAATTCAAACCCTAGAAATCAACCACATATCAAAATCCAATCAAACAAATTCACAACGAAATCAAAGACAAAATCTTTATAAAAATCAGTAACAACCCAGATAAAGAAACCCATCCCTGAATCCAATTGATCAACAAATTTTAAACTCGGGACTTCAAAGCTTCTCATATGCCTCGGGACACAAACCTTAGACTAACAAAAAAGGGGTTAAGAGCTTACCGGTGAAGAAAGTGAAGTTTCGGGAAGCAGTCTCGCATTTGGGTGAGAGTTAAATCGGAAGGAGAATCGAGGGTTTGGTAGATGGAATTGATGATGAGATGATCTCTTGGTTTTTATTGTTTTCGGTATTTTCTGCTTGTTCACTTTCCTCTTTGTATTCAACATTGTTTGACCGTTTGTGGGTCCGGTCAACCTTCCTCGATTTCAAAATCATACTGCTTGGGCTTCAGCTCGGTTTTGGGCTTAAACCTCAGCTTTGGGCTTGGGCCTCAGTTTGGTTGTTTGGGCTTGGGCTTCAGCTTGGTTTTGGGCCATTGACTCAAAGTGGGCCACTTCACGACATGGATGACAAATCTGAATGACAAGGTTGATACACATTTTGGTTTCACGAGAATCTTCATCGAATAAATTAATGCATGTTTTGTAATGAACTGAACTTGTTATGATGTTAACAACGTTAATAATTTTGTTTATGTTTTAAACTCGTGCGCAAAATATAAAAAATGAACAAGATTGCCTGGTCAAGTCCACCCGTGCGGCGCGCATGTCCGATTCGGGCCCGTCCGATTCACCGTCCCACCTATAGCATGCTTTCAATCATTGTCAACGAGTTACGCATCTCACATTGTAACGAAAACTAAATGGATCGCGCTGATATTATGATAAATTGTAAGTTTATACTAAAGCAACTGTCACAACACTTTTCAGTATCTGAAATGCTGGAGTGCATGAGTTTTCCAAACATCATGCTAGATAATTGTGAAATGCCATAAAATTGAAAAGCTTGTTCTTCACCATCTTTAGACAAGAGCATTCGAAACGAATAATAACACACCATGCATGACCTGTAAAACATGAATAGTGATAAATGCTGTTATACCTTTACTAAAAGTAAATGCTTACATGATGACAACAAACTTTGTCATTACACTAAATTTGAACGAGTTGTGACCTAAAGAAATGCATCACTGAAAGCAGGGTCCTTGAAGTCATGGAGATAGGAGAAATGTGGGTCCTTAAATGGTCTCTTAATTAAGGTTCTTAGGGAACATGAAGGATGCAATTTTCACTTTTGGTCACAAAATTTGTTCATTTTGTAACACTTTTTTGTAGTAAAGGAAATTTCAATACATTTGGTTGGTGCACGTTTTTCCATTGATATTCTATTCTTGGTCTTTTATTTTGTTGAGTCATCTCCACCAACCAAATTGTGAAAGAGTTGGATAAAGAGCATTTTTAAAAACATTGAATGGAATATGAAGATTGAATAATGTCTGTTCAAAGTTTGTCATGTTTTATTCATGTCCATTTGATCATAAACATTGAATTTTTTTGAATCAAAAGAGTTATGTATAACATTTGAACAGGATAATTTTGACATGTGTGGTCGGTTCGATATAATATAATGTGTACGTACGTCGTATGGAGGGACACGTACTCTATGTATTAAAAAACATGAACAAGATTGTAATCAATATGTAGACATCTATCTTGTACAAATTTAGTAATGTTGAAGTCATATCATAAACTCGAATATGTGTTATGAACCCTTGAATATTAAAAATGCATGACTTGGTGTGAGCATCTTTTCTACGACAAAGTAACTTGCATTTGTCTCAAGTAGATAGCTAAAATGTTGGAAGCATGAGATTGATATTTCAATTTTATATATATCTGTTCGTTATCGATCATAAAGTAACCCATCAATCTCGATTTCTGGTTCATTCTTTATTTGTTTCGCGTAAACTGAAAATAATATGAAAATCTAATAAGTTTGTCTATATGTTATCAATATCTGAATGATATGACATAAGACGGTACACGCTTATTTTGATTCATTTTTATCGGTTGGTGATTAAGTATTGATAATGACGCTTGAACTTTAATCTTTTGCTTTTAAGATAAAACTAAAATACTTAATCTAGCTATCACCTAATCCTATAACCAAAGGACATCTAACAAAAGATCTATGAACATAGCTCTAGGGTTTTAAAGAGAAGCCAAGAATAAAAACTTCCAAGGTCCAAGGATTCAAAATGCAGATCAAGGGCCAAATGTGCAACTTAGGGTCACTTACTTGGCTGGACCATTTAGTTATTATTCTTGTGCTTTCAATAAACCTCCTACAGGTGTTTAGGTCACTTTCCTTTATTAATGTAAATTCTATAGTAACATGCCCCCAATCTTATTCCATTAATCCACATTTCCTCTAACAATCAGCACCCTTTTGTCCCCTTTTGATCAAATTGTTGTCTATTGCTTAAAAATTCTGTATGCAGATCTTGTCAGTTTATCGATATTTTGTAAATTTATCAAGATAACACCGAGTCTCAAAAAAATTATGACTACAATTGAAGACATATTTGTACGAATGATACACACTGAACGTCGGTGCATGTAGCAAAACTCATACAAAATGAAGGTTAAAAGTTACAGAACACATACAATAGGGGCGAAAATGTGAAAGACTAAAACTGTTTCCACCGTATTTTATACTCTGAAGTACTCCCAACATTTGGTTATTTATAATTGAAGCCCCAAATCCCAACAAAGCAAGTGGACTCTGCTCTGCCATTTTCTTCTCACTATTCCCAGAATCTTAAGCTCTGTTTGAGTCGTGCAGATTCCAAAGCACTATCCCTCCTATCTTCGATCGAATCTAGGTAAGTTTTAGTATCAATTCCACACTTATATAATCACATACTTGTACTTTTAGCTCCAAATCGATCTGGGTTTCTGTTCAAAGGTTCCATTTTTATCTTCTCTGCATTCTCCTGCTCTGTTTCAGCCTCTTGTTTTCAATTTTGAAAATTCTTAGTTTTCTGGGTGTTTAATGTCTCTGATTTTCTAGATGGGTTTCTGTATGTGAATGTTTTTAAAAGTCAATAAGTGTCAGATTTTTACTGTTTTGCAATCAGCAAAACCCTAATTTGGAGGGTTTCTGGTTCAATGTAAAAAGAAGAAGCTTGCTGTGTTTATTTCAATATTAATTTAATTGGTAATTGTTGGGAATTTATGTTTTGTTATTCTTTGCTTGAAAGACACTCTAGGCTTTAAGCATGCTTATGTTTTGATGATTGATGATTTCATCCTAATTTTGGTTGTTGGTAAATACACTAATGCTTCTAGAATGTCTGTCCATAATTGAGGATTGAGTTTGTAGCTGTGTTGTCCAACTTTTAGGAAGACAGCCGTAAATTGTGTCTTGAAATTTTTAGATCATTGGATGATGAGTAATGTTGCTTTCAGATGTTATTTAGATTCTTTCGGGGATTAGTAGATGTTTTTATGTTACTGTGTTTTGTTTTTTTGAATGATGTTTCTTGCTGAATTTGTTAATCTTAGTGGATCAACAACTTGCAGGGAGGAATCAAGTTGTTTCCAATTCCGCGGATTTGGCTGAGGGGCTGTTGCTTGTTATACTTGCGAAGAATGGGAGTTTGAGGTTTAGTTGGTGATTTTCACCTGCTACCCACTTGTTTGTGATTTCAAGAATGTCGAAGCGATCATACCATAAATCATCATCTATGCCGGAGGCGCATAATTACTTTTTGCCTCAGTTTCAGCCTCTTGATCATCATTTGTACTGCAATGATAGCAACCCGAATTCTAGTTTCATGGTCCAGAATTCAAGTGGCCATATCTTGATTCCGAATTCATATTGCACTTTGGAGTCTTCCTCGACGATGAGAAGCAATAATAGCACGGCAGGTTTGAAATTTTCAAAGGGTAGCCCCTTGTCGCAGCAAGATTCTTCTTCTTACCATTATGATCTGCATCATACTCTTGAGATGAGCTATAGCTCTCCGGTTAGCAGCTCTTGCTTAACAGATGACAAGCACGAGTTGAGAAACAAGTTAATGGAACTCGAGACTGTAATGCTAGGACCTGATTCTGATGTTCTTGATAAATCTATGTTTCAAGAAAAGTCGGGAGTAGCATCTCCTGAGATAGATAGCTGGCGACAAATGATGGTGACGACTTCTAAGCAGGACTTGCGACAGGGTCTTATTGAGTGTGCACTAGCAATTTCAGAAGATAATCGCGCAAAGGCACAAAATCTGATAGCTGAATTAGAACAGATGGTATCAGTTGCAGGTGAACCGGTTCAACGCTTAGGAGCATATGTTTTAGAGGGCCTTATTGCTAAGTTTACTTCTGCTGGGAGCTCGATATACAAGGTGTTAAGATGCAAAGAGCCTGCAAGTTGGGATCTCCTTTCTTACATGCACACTTTGTATGAGGTCTGTCCATACTTCAAATTTGGTTACATGTCCGCAAATGGTGCTATTGCAGAAGCCATGAAAGATGAAGATAGAGTTCACATCATAGATTTTCAAATTGGTCAGGGAAGCCAGTGGCTGACATTGATACAGGCTTTCGCTGCAAGGCCTGGTGGACCACCCCGCATTCGTATTACTGGCATCGACGATTCCATTTCAGCTTATGCTCGAGGAGGTGGACTAGGTACTGTTGGGAAGCGGTTGTCGAAGCTTGCAGAGGCATTCAAAGTTCCATTTGAATTTAATCCAGCTGCCATGTCTGATTTCGATTCTCAACAGACTAATCTTGGAATCCGACCAGGGGAGGCTTTAGCTGTGAACTTTGCGTTCGTCCTTCACCATTTACCTGACGAGAGTGTAAGCACTCACAACCACCGTGACAGACTCTTACGACTCGTCAAGGGCTTGTCTCCAAAAGTCGTGACACTTGTAGAACAAGAATCAAACACAAACACAGCCGCATTCTTCCCTAGGTTTCTGGAAACACTGGATTACTACAATGCTATGTTCGAATCAATAGATGCCACTTTACCTAGAAACCACAAAGATCGAATCCACGTAGAGCAGCACTGCTTGGCAAAAGATCTTGTGAACATCATTGCCTGTGAAGGATCCGAGAGAATCAAAAGACATGAACTTCTAGGTAAATGGAAATCTCGGTTTGCCATGGCTGGTTTCAGACCATACCCATTAAGCTCACTTGTTAACGCTACCATCAAAAGACTACTAGAGAACTACAGCGATAAATATAAGCTGGAAGAGCGCGATGGAGCATTGTACCTCGGCTGGATGAACCGGGCTTTAGTAGCTTCCTGTGCATGGACATGATGATCTTCAACCATCCTGCTATATCAATTGGTTTTTTCATCTCATCTACTTGTAGTCTGTATGCTTACTCTTCTCTAAGTTGCTAAACATTTCCAAGTCATCCTTATGTATCTTCTTCAGTCCCCTAAATAAGCTGTCTTTACTCACTAGTGCAGTCTTCTAAAATGTATATTTCATGGCAAGAGTTGCTATCCATGTCTTTCATTTCAAATTAGCACTTTTCAAAACTTGTGAATAAATGTCCACAGATGGCAGCAGCATAATCAATTTAAGTCCACTATTTTCCCAAGGCATTTGCAAGTGTGGAGTTTGCTTGACTTCCAAGTTTCACCAACTTGAAATATTTCTGCAATATGTATAGATAAAATCAAGAACTACAGCAAAGTCAAACACAAATCTCAGTACTGAATCCTCAAAACTAAAATGCAGCAAGTTATCTACAACAAACAAGTACACACCGCCTTTTGATGTCACACGCACACATTTCATAAATTCTAGTCAATAAACTAAACCTGGGGAATGAGACATGGTAGGGAACAAATGAAGCAAAAACCTTCAAACCAGCTAGAAACATCCCCCAGAAAACAGAAACGTGCCGTCTTAGTTGTTAACATCTGCTACATATTTTCCCACATAACTTGTCCCTAACTTCATCTTCTTCATATTAATCATATCTTATTGCATGCCCATTTTTCTATCTATACTCCATTTCGGCTTTCAATAGGCCACAAGTCTTGATTACTGCATTCAAGTAACCTTTATTTAAGGACTAGAGATTTGGATTTTGAGTTCACTCGTGTGCATCAATCTCTTTGACTAACAAAAACATTTAAATAAGTTGAGAAACATATTGTACTAAAGAAATCAGATAGACTTACCTGTGATTGAGTTACTTCTAAGATGGTATAAATGAGCGAGTTTCTGGTCTGATTCAAAGACTTGCAAACTTGTCTGCTTTTTTCATGTTCTTCAAGAAATGGAAACAACAAACAGTCCAAAAGGGAGCTCTACAGTGTCCTCGCATTCAAGTCCTTTCCCTTCACCAAGCGTCAGCGTGCTGCTGAAGATCAAGATTTTATCATGGTAGTGTTCAAATATGTATTTGCAGTATCCTCGCTTTCGAGTCCTTTCCCTTTATGGCTTTATCTTGGATATGTCACAGGAGCCAGGAGACGGGTTTACCAGCTTGTGTCCGGGTAAGAGTAGCTGATAAGCTCTTCAATCTGCACAAGGTGAGAAACTCGATGATAAGCTATTTCTAAAGAGGGTCATTGATAATTAAGAAACTGGTAAATGATATGCTAAAAAATCTGCAGTACCCTTTATACACGAAGAGTGGCTTTTTCCAAAAGAAGTTGGATGAATCATGTGAGGTTGAGCTCCCGAATAACTTCCCTGGAGGACCTGAGGCATTTGAGATGATTGCTCTTTTTACCTACAGGTCCTCAACGCTGATTGACCCATTTAACGTCGCAGCCCTGAGATGTGCAGCTGAGTATCTTGAAATGACAGAAGCATATTGCACCAATAGCCTATGTGGCAGGCTTGACCTTTACCTTAACCAAGTAGTTTTGCAAAACTGGGACGATACACTAATAGTCCTTCATAAGTGCCAGTTGCTGCTTCCTTGGTCAGAGGAACTGCTGATTGTGAGTCGCTGCATCGAGTCTCTAGCGTTCATGGCCTGCATGGAGATTCTTGATCCTGAAAGGAGGAGGGAACAGCCGGTTGTCACACTAAATGATTTATCAGCAGAGGCGTGGAACACCGACTTGGTAAAGGAGATTGTCAACCAAGATGTATGGATGAAGGATCTGATAGCTTTGCCTTTTGGGTTCTTCCAAAGAATTGTCAGAGCTCTCAGGAGACAAGGAATGAAAGAAAAACATGTCTGCCCCATTATTGTTTTCTACGCAACTCACTGGGTACTTACTCCTGACATAACCATGGAAAAAGAAGCGAAGCCTGGCCATTTGGACAGAACTGATGACCCAAGTAACGAAGCTACGGCAATTCTCCAAGGCATTCTGGATATCCTCCCAAATGGAGCAAAGGCTAATAGAACAATCCCAGTTGGGTTTTTCTTAGCATTACTTTCCAAATCGCTACAAATTGGTGTTAGTGTTCAGAGCCTAAAAAAACTGCAAGATCAGATTGTGTCTGTGTTACACCTTGCACATGTTCAAGATTTACTACTTCCACGAGACGAGATAGAACCTGTCTCAACTAGCAAGGAGTTGGCTTCCATGGAAGATATATTTTCAGCTTATGTTTTTGCTAGCAACAACCAAAACCTCACACCTTCGTCGAGAAACTCAGTTGTTGCAGATTTATGGGATAAGTACCTCAGCTGTATAGGTCCTGATACAAGTATGGGAACCGAGAGATTCAGCGAGTTGATTGAAACAGTTCCAATATCTTACAGGCAGATGCATGATCATCTGTACACGGCAATGAATTCCTTCCTACAGGTACACTCCTGAAATTTATCAAAAATTAGTTTCAGATCATATAATCGAATATTTCGTTGATAACTATTTCCTTCAGGCACACAAATCAATCTCACAAGAAGAGAAAGGAACAATATGCAAATACCTCAACTGTCAGAGGCTTTCACAGGCCGTATGCATCGAAGCAGTTCAGAATGAGTTAATGCCGCTACGCCTAATTGTCCAGGCTTTATTTATGCAGCAACTGAGCACACAGCAAGCATTCAAAGAATGCTCTAACTCATTCCGGTACACTAATTGTAAAGACTTGTCTACAAACCTGTCAACCTCCGAGTGCTTGAATTCCAAAAGCTTGCATCCAAGTGAGAGCCCATACTTTGATGATGACGAGCATCAAAGTCAAACCTTAAGCTTCTTACTGCAGAAAAACCCTGTGCAACAGAAACAAGAGTATTCAAGAAGTGAATACGAGTCTGCGAGCTTCAGAATTCAAACTCTTGAACAAGAGCTTATTTTACTCAAAACCAGCATCCAACATCAAACAATTCCAAAAACATTTCCAGCATTACCTCAAAGGAAAGATAGACCATATGGGTTAGATAAAAGGTCGCAAAGTAAACGGAGGAACCCGTTTGCACAAACAAGCGGCTGCATATATTCAGCCAGTTTCGCTTCTCAAAGAAAGTGTGCCAGTAAATTACTGAAGATTTTGCAGCGAGCAAGTTTCTTTGGAAAATGGAAACCAAAAACTAAGGCCAGCGAGCTGTAAGATCATACAAGCATTAATTCAGTATCAAAAAAACATAATTTAGTCGCAATAAATAGCTTTAGCAACTCCTCTATATATACAATTTTTCGAATCAGAAATCAGTCCTATAACAGCAGTATCCATATAAATTAGGTTATGCAAGTGGTATAAACTGGTTTCAGCTATAGAACTTAGGTGCAACAACTTGTGTAAAAATTGAAAATGGTTGAATTAGGTCAGATTTCAACTAGTTTAAAACCCTAAATTCTGTTCTTCAATAAACAAACCCTAAATCTTAATTTGTAATTTGACAAAGGAATTCAGTGAGAAGATTTTCGGAGTTTTGAGCTTGAATCGTAGAGACTTACAGCTATGGAAAACTCTATGAATACATACAATCAAAATCGACATGTAACTTACGATCAAAACGGTGGATGTAGTAATGTCCAAGATGAATGACTTTTCTAGAAGGGTAGGTATAAGTGTGGAGGAAGAGATGATGAGAAAGATTATTATGATACAAAATATATAGTTTTTGAATTTTTTATTATAATTTTACGTAATTTTGAGTGAATATTTCTCAAACAACAGATCAACAATTCAAGTTTCGCGACGTTAATGTCCTAAAACAACGAAGTTAGCTTGAAAAGATGCGTCTCCAGATACAGAATCAGGAGGAGTCTTGTTCTTGTATGTATCATCCTCATCGTCGTCATCATCAATCGGCTGGCCCATAGGAACATCATCCATCTCCTTCATGCTCCTTTTGTATGGAGCTGTTGATTCTTGCGGTTGACAATTGCCAGTGCCACAGGATTTAACACTATTCTGAGGAGCCATGGCACGGCTGCTAATTCTTCTTTCAAATCTAACTGCCCTTGTCATTGTCATTAAGCATATAAGCATTGCACAACAAAGTAAAGCTTTGCAACTCAACCTGAAATTATCCATCGTTGTCGAATTTCTTTCTGTTAGTTGGTCGGAGACCGTTGTAGGAAAAGCGTAGAAATTTGAAGGAAATGTTTGAAGCTATTTTGGGATGTTTTCAGTTATTGTTATGTGGACGTTGCTTGCTTTTAGCTGTGGTTAGATTGAAAGATACGCACAAGAGGTCAAATTGCTTGTTTTATGATAATCCGAGGTTTCAAATTGTAAATACTAATATTTTTAAAATTCAGAAAACACAGACGAGATCTCAGTTATTAATATTAACGGTTGAATTGATATTCTTCCCATGAATATTTTTGTCCGAAAAAAACATTACAAAGTATAAATATTTTTAAGGATGTTTGGTGCAAGCCCCATCAAACATTCCTATTAAATCTTCTCATCGACCAATCCCATTCAGTTCAAATCCACCAGTCTTCTCTTCTCCAAGATTCTTCTTAGAAAAATCGAATCTAACCACAACAACCCTCACACTCATTTCAATTTTGAAAACAAAACTAGGGTTTCTAATTTCAGATTACGAAGAAGATGATTGAACTTTTATTCACGGTGATCGGATCGGAGATGTTACTGATCTTGACACTACTGTTCAAAACCCCTTTAAGGAAACTGGTGATACTTACATTAGATAAGGTGAAGCGTGGACGCGGTCCGGTTGTTGCTAAATCTGTTGGTGCCACTGTTTTTATGGTTATGGTGTCTAGTGTTTGGAGCATTGTGGAGACTCAGCAGCGGATGTTTGAGCCTGGATCTGTTAATCCTACTGATCAGGTTCTCTTGTCTGTTCACATGTTGGAAGCTTCTCTAATGGGTATGTCTTAAACTTTCCTTGGCATTTTAATGATGTTTTTGATAAAATCTGGAGTTGAAATTATAAGAGAGTAATTTGTATTCTCTTTGAAAAAAAGTAGAATTGCCAAGTTTGTCGATTTTTTGCTAGTTGTAATGTATGTAAAAGAGCAAGTAATGTAGTTTAAAATGATATGAAAATTGAAATTTAGTATCCGCTATAAGGCTACTTGAACCTTGGCATAATGTTAGATAAAGCATTTTAACATGCGGAAATGGACAGCTTAGACTTGTCTCAGTTGGTCGACATGACCTCCAATTCAAAGGACATGGGGTACAGACCCCCATTGCGAGTTCTGTTGTACAATTACGCAGCTCAATTGACAGAATCAATGAACCCTAATTTACCAGATTTAAGACCTAAAATGAAGAAATTGAGAAAATACCAAACAAGAACAATTATACCGTGGTTATATGACCGTAAGGCCTTTACTCCACGTTGAGCAATCTCTGTGCTCGAGAATCCACTAAGAATCACTGCCAAACACAGCTTGAATTACAGCCACCAATTGAACACCACAGATTCGAACAAGCCTCGAATCGTTACAGAATTCTCCACAATCGAACACTCAATCACTCTGAACAAACTCGCCAGACGTTGCTGAGAACCGCTCGAACTTGAATCTTGAATTCTTGCACAATTTCGGAACTGAAATCGGATGCCCTAATGAGCTGCACTCCACCCCTTTTATCTTGTTTCCAGATTGAATCTGAGCCGTTGATTGACCTTTAATTTCAGTCGTTGGATCAGCTCTCCGCGCCTTGACAAAACGACGTCGCTCAACTTATGAAACAATTCCTTCGCTTCAACGCTGCGTTTTATTTCAGCTCCTTACTAAACGCGTCGTTTCACCATGACCTGATCTGCTTAAGCAAAGCTTCAGAAGTTGCTTCAGCAGTCGCTTCAGCAGCTTCATTCAACAATCCTCCACCTGAAGCTGCTCCCTTCAATCAACTTGACAGCAATCTTAGTGAACTCTCAAACTCTGAGATTAGCGCTCATACCTGCAAACTAACCAACTCCAAGCAACTCAAACAGTGTTTAAATTTAGTCAAAGAAATCACCTTAGTACCCATATCTGCTGGGTTATCTCAGTCTGAACTTTAACAATTTAACAACACCATCTGACAACTTTTCTCTAATAAAGTGATACCTCACATCAATATGCTTAGTTCTATCATGGTATACAGGATTTTACTCAAATATAGGGCAGACTGCTATCAGTATAGATCATACCAAGAACAGCTGAAATTCTAGACTCTTTGATTAATCCTTGTAACCATATACACTCTTTAACACATTCACATATAGCAACATATTCTGACTCAGTAGTTGAAAGAGTTACTATTGACTGCAAACCTGACTTCCAAGATATGCAGTTCTCCCCAATGTGAAATAGAATGCAGTGGTAGACTTTCTTGAGTCCTTATCACCTGCAAAATCAGCATCTACAAAGCCAGCTAGATCAAATGTAGCTGCCTTTTTACCATAGCACAACCCTACATCTAAAGTACTTGCAATATAAGAAATTACCCACTTCACTGCTAACCAATGTTCATAACCAGGACAAGACATAAACCTACTGATACAGATATAGCAACTAAGTCTGGCCTGGTACTTATCATAGCATACATTATAGAACCAACAGCATTTGCATAAGGAAATCTACTCATCCTTACCTTTTCATTCTGTTCTGGGCATTGATCTTTGCTAAGATCAAAATGACCAGCTAAAGGCAAGCTAGCAGTCTTACAGTTATTCATACCAAATTTCTGCACCAATTTCTCCAAATATGGTTTCTGTGAATTTTAAACTGTTTTCACCTCTATTCCTTTCTATAACCATTCCTAGTATTTTTCCTAGGACCTAAGTCTTTCATGTCAAACACACTGTTCAGCTTATTCTTCAGCACAGATATCTTATCAATGGATTTACTAATCAACAACATGTCATCCACATAGAGTAAAATATACACAGGCACATTTCCATCAAACTGAAATAAAACAAGCATCATATTCACTTCTAGAATCCTATGCTGCATACAAAACCATCAAATTTCTTATACCACTGTCTAGGACTTTGTTTAAGACCATATAATGACTTTTAAGTAAACACATGATCAGCAAACTTACTATCTACAAAACCATCAGGTTGTTTCATGTAAATAGTTTCTTCAAGATCACCATGTAAGAATGCAGTTTTTACATCTAGTTGTTCAACTTCTAAATCATAATAGGCAACAACAAGCAAGCATTAACCTAATAGTTTTGAATTTAACAACAGGAGAAAATACCTCATTAAAGTCAATACCTTCCCTTTGGGTGTAACCTTTAGCAACAACCTGGCCTTGTATCTAGGAGGATCTTGACTGTTAACTCCTTCCTTCATTTGAAGAGCCACCTACAATCCACCACCTTCTGGTGTGCAGGCTTTTACCAAGACCCAGGTGTGTTCACCCTTAAGGACTGCATCTCTTCCTCCATGGCTTCATCCACAGACCTTTTCTTTGACATCACTGCTCTGATATGTTTCAGGTTCAACCTGACTTACATCCCTGGAGCAATCAAGCAGTGAAAATTAGTTCAGCATAAGAAGTGTATCTCCTATTGGAACTATTTGCCTCCTTCCCTATCTCTGACCAATTGGTACTCAGCCACTGATCTTGAACTGTAGGTTCATGTAATTCCTCTTGATCACTGATGTTACCTCCTATCAGGTCCTCCACCTGATTTGGAATTTCTGGTTGACCTTCATATTATTCTCACTAGCCCCCAATATCAAAGTCAAATACTGAAGGTTGGTAACAGGAGACTCATTTGCAGCTTTGTCATCTTTCCTACATGGAATGATTCTTCATCAAATACCACATCTCTGCTCACAATAACTTTCACTCCTGGTGAATCCCTATCCCATAATCTATACCCTTTTGTACCAAAGTCCTGATGATAGCCTATCAGAACACACCTTACAGATCTAGGATCCAACTTTCCTTCTTTGGTATGAGCATAAGCAGCACAACCAAAAATTTTCAAGTGACTCAGCTAGGTTCTTACCTGACCATACTCCATAGGACTCTTAAAATCCAAAATCCTTGTTGGAACTCTATTGTGCAAGTGAGCTGCAGTATACAAGGCATCTCCCCAAAATGATCTAGGTACTCCTGAGGTAAACAGTAAACTTCTTACCTTTTCCAGCAAAGTCCTGTTTAACCTTTCAGCAACTCCATTCTGCTGAGGAGTATGTCTAGCAGTCCTGTGCCTCATAATTCCTGCTTCCTTGCACAAGTCATCAAATTCCTGGTTGCAATATTCCATGCCATTATCTGTCCTCAAGGCTTTTACCTTTACACCAGTTTGATTCTCTATTAATGCCTTCCAATCTCTGAATCTTGCCAGTGCTTCATCCTTGGTTTTCAACAGAAACACCCATATCATCCTAGAGCAATCATCTATGATGCTCATAAAATACCTGTTACCACCATGGGTATCAACTGAAGCTGGCCCCCAGAGATCTGAATGAAGATACTCTAATCTTTCAGAGGATCTAAACTGGCTGGTAGGGAATTTGGTCCTATGTTGCTTGGCCTGTACACAAGGTTCACAGAATGGGGTCTGCTCCAGCTTGACTTTTCCTAGTTGTCCAGACTTATCCAGAGCAGACAAACCTGACTTACCAGCATGACCAAGCCTTAAGTGCCACTTGAATGACTCAGTCAGGGCAGGCATGGTGTTCATCACATTTCCTTCCCCTTATGGCATACTCACCTTCCAGATATACAAACCTCCTAGTTTCCTGCCTGTTAGAACTTCTTTCTTTCCCTTAATTACCTTTAATAATCCACCTTCTGCCACATACTTGCAGCCCAAATCATCTAAGACACCTAAGGAGATTAGATTTCTCCTTAACCCAGGGACACATCTTACCTTGGTAAGTTTACCAGTCCACCATGATTCAACCTCAAGGTCACTGAGCCCATACCTATCACTTGGCAAACCTGGTTATTACCCATAAAGACTTTTTCACTCACGCACAAGGCTGAAAATCATTAAACCAAGATTTAACAGGGCACATATGGTAAGAACACCTGAATCCATGACCCATTGGTCACTTTCAGGTTTATCAGAAATACTAAGAACTTCAGGAGCATTTCTTGAAGTTCTTTGTCAAGGCAACATTGGACTCATTCCCTTGGGAAGTCTTGTCCCTGTTTTGCCACTTATAACAGTTCTTTTTCAAATGACCAGTTTTATTACAATAAAAGCATTTCCTGGTCTCACCTCCTACTTTACTTTCCTTTTTCTTATCTGTTTTAGCTTTGGTCTCAGAATTGTTACTCTTGTTTTGATTCTTGTTACTAGACCCATTAGCTTTACCCTTAACAAACAGGTTAGACCCATTCTTAGCTTTAGCCTGTTTAATCTCTAGCTCCCTAGTTCTCAATGCATTACACAACAGGTCATATGATGGAACATTACCAGTGTACTGAAAAGCATTTTTAACTACAGCATAGTTATCAGGCAATGAGTTTAACAAGATCATCACAGAAGAAACATCATCTAACTGGTGAGGTGTACCAACTAGCATCAAAGATAACTTCAAGAAATCATCCAAGTTGTCATCAACAGATTTTGAAGCATCCATTTTAAAAGAAAATAAAGCAGCCTTAATGTAAGCAAGGTTAGAAGTCACCTGATTTGAGAAGAGTTCATCAAGCCTCTTCCAGATGTCCAAGGCAGTCTTGCACGAGCAGATCTGCCTCAGGATTGCATCAGACAGTCCTAAAATTATCAGATTTTTGGCTTCCTTTTCTATCTTGCTTTTCCTCTTCTTTTCTTCATCAGACCATTGTGTCTCAGGCTCCAAAGCTATGTCCACTTCCTGGTGAGACAACAAGGCCAGCATTCGAAGTTTCCAAACCTGGAAATCAGATTTCCATCGAACTGAGCAATCTCCACTCTCCCTGGTGCCATTTTCCTGCAATCCAAGAAACAAGACACAAACAGTACCAAAATCCAAGGAATTGCAACACCAAATCGAGCAGATCTTTCAAGAAACCAGCTCTGATACCACTGTTGTACAATTACGCAGCTCAATTGACAGAATCAATGAACCCTAATTTACCAGATTTAAGACCTAAAATGAAGAAATTGAGAAAATACCAAACAAGAACAATTATACCGTGGTTATATGACCGTAAGGCCTTTACTCCACGTTGAGCAATCTCTGTGCTCGAGAATCCACTAAGAATCACTGCCAAACACAGCTTGAATTACAGCCACCAATTGAACACCACAGATTCGAACAAGCCTCGAATCGTTACAGAATTCTCCACAATCGAACACTCAATCACTCTGAACAAACTCGCCAGACGTTGCTGAGAACCGCTCGAACTTGAATCTTGAATTCTTGCACAATTTCGGAACTGAAATCGGATACCCCAATGAGCTGCACTCCACCCCTTTTATCTTGTTTCCAGATTGAATCTGAGCCGTTGATTGACCTTTAATTTCAGTCGTTGGATCAGCTCTCCGCGCCTTGACAAAACGACGTCGCTCAACTTATGAAACAATTCCTCGCTTCAACACTGCGTTTTATTTCAGCTCCTTACTAAACGCGTCGTTTCACCATGACCTGATCTGCTTAAGCAAAGCTTCAGAAGTTGCTTCAGCAGTCGCTTCAGCAGCTTCATTCAACAGTAGGATATCCTTATCTTTCCCTTTTCAATGGTTAGACATGTCACAAGTCAGGATGATGGTTGATTTGATCCCTTGCGATCATTTGATGTCGTTTATTGATCATGCGTTGTCTCGCATTTGAAACTGAAACTTGCACGACTCTGTCGCTTTACTAGAATGCATTAATAAAAGCTGGATATACGAAACCAGTTGCTATCTTTTGCAGCTAATTTAGAGAATCAAACATTTTTCTTCACATCAGGTATGCTATCCCTGTCAACTTGACGTGCCTTTTAAACGTATTCAATCATTTCAAGTCCTGTTTTGCATTTACTTTGATAACTAACTGCTTTCATAAATGGTCATACAAGATCATAAATAACTTGTCACATTAATAGAAGGTTTGATCCAAGAAAACATTCCTAGATTGACTACAAACATGTTGATAGCAAACTTGAATTGATAATAAGTAGAGGTTGCTTTCAAGTCTCATCTTGGTGTTGTCCACCTGAAGAAGTTTCACCTTCTCTGTTGCTTCTTTCAAGTTTCATCTTCCAGTTTCTTATCTTCAGCAGTCGATCTATGATCTAGAAAGCCATCTCATTTTTCTAAGACACCCTATTGTTTGTTTCATTTATTTATATGAGACGCAAACTATTCTATTCAAAAGGTCAACTTTTGATACTGTACTGTATTAATTTATTGCATTGCTGTCAGTTCTGCTGTGTGTGATTGATTATATATCAGCTTAAGGAGAGAAGCTTTAACAGCATATTCACTTTGGTACTCAATCATTGACTGCAGCCAGATATTCAGTTCAGGTATCATTTTCTGTTTCATGACTTCATCTGTTTCCTCCTGTGGTTTCTCTTCATCTGGGTATTCATGTTTCTTGTTTGCTTTTGTTGATTTTTATCTTCTGGGTGCTTGTAAACTTCTAATTTTAATGAGCTTAGATGATGAAAATGGAGACCTGGGTTTTCTTAATGATTTCTGAGAAGTGCAGTGTAATGAGCTTTTATGCCTTTTGGATTTAAAGATGAGGCTGGTGTGTTTCCAATAGCATCGTCATCTTTTTTTTTGATCAAGGTGAGATGTTTCCAATAGCATCGTCATCTTGAAGTACAGTAATACTTCATCATAAATACATCACGGTCTCATGCTTAAGAGGCTAAAATGAGATGCAAGAGTATCCCTGATTCTGTGGGCACTCTCAATTTCCTCACCTCCAGAAAAAATATCCGCATTAGCCGAACGAACCACATTTTCCTCGTCTGGAAAATAATCATTACACTTGATCAAGAAGTTATGCAGTAAACAGCCTGTTACGATAACAAAAGGTAGAAACTCCACACTCTCCTCCTTCCACTGTCTCGTCAGAAGCCTCCACCTCCCTTTAACCTTAGCAAATGCTGTTCTTACCAACTCTATTCCCCTAGCATGAGCAGCATTAAAAGCCTTCTCCTTCAACCCAAAACTATCTTCCTCATTATAAGGCGTCAACAGCCATGGCAACAAAGGAAAGCCAGACTCACCGAGTAAATACTGAGAAACTGACATACCATCACTCAACGCACAATATCCTCCGTCTAACAACCTACACTCTTCCACTGAAACATAAAGCTTAGTATGCCTCAAAACAGTCCCAAATCCCATACTAATCGGCCAGCCAGCTGATACATCCACAAACCTCCCTTCCGAATCCACCACAGCCTGAAGCATCACTCCCCCATTTTCCCCAAACGCCTTACTGCCAACCTCAAACTTCTCCATTCCCAACACACCACAACAATTGGGCAAACCCATCCATAAAAACCCCTGTGCAATCCTCTCCATATCACTCCGAAGCTCAAAAAGATTACCTAATGTCACATGCACCGATTTACACACTACAAAAAACGCTCTACACGCCTCTTCCGCATCCATTCCGAATCTCCTCCCAACAGTATTATAACCCGCTCCGTTCGCCAGCCGGTAAATGGCGGCAGCGAGGATGTAATTGGCTGGAAGAGACTGAAACATGGAGTTAATGGAAGGAGTGAGTAGTTTGAGGAGTATGTTAAACGACCGCTTCGACATGCGGAATGAGTCGGTCCATCGAGGGTCGTCGTCGGAGTTGGATTCGGTGAGTAAGCGATGGTACCAGCAGTCGTTCGGAGGATGATGGATGGGGAAGGGGGTGGAGGAGGCGAGGACGGAGAGGGAATTTGAGGTGGAGGCGATTAGGGTTTCTAGGGTTAGGGTTTGGGATGGGAGGAGATTGATGTCGTTTTGGGCGAGGAAGTTTGAGGTATTGGTGGTGATGGTGGAAAGGAGAGTTAGAAGATCAGGTGATAGTTGGTTTTCATTGGAGTGATGGTGAGTGTCGTCGGCGCTCCGCCGTCTGCCACCACTGCCTGCTGCCATTGTTTCCAATTGCATCAACTCTACTTGGGGTCTTGTAGTTGATTTGGTTTCGAGGCTTAAAAATTACCAAATTACCCTTTTACACCAAGCATTACTTGATATGTTTTTTCTTTGTTAGTTTTCAAGATTTTACCTTTGAAATTGAAGAAATCCAAATTCATTCTTGAAGATTTTGAGCAGCTGATTTCTAGTGCAGGTATCTGATGGATCCGCGGAGCCACGGCAACCAACCGACTCCTTACATTGCTGATAACTTCAGCACCTTGGATGAGGTTCTTCACTTTCTGTTTTCTGCTATACTTCAAATAGATGACAGTTGTTTTATATTGTAATGCTATACTGAAGTAGCTGTAATGTTATTTGCTGACATGATTTCCAGGTTATTAGTGCTTTGCGTGAAGCTGGACTTGAGTCATCAAATTTGATACTTGGGATAGACTTTACCCAAAGCAATGAATGGAATGGTAAACGCTCATTTAACCGGAAGAGCCTCCATGCGATTGGAGCAACACCAAATCCATATGAACAAGCAATATCGATAATTGGACAAACGTTATCTCCTTTCGATGAAGACAATCTGATACCGTGTTTTGGGTTTGGTGATGGTCAGTGACCTTAATGATCTTTTCTGATTGTAAAAAAGTTTTCATTTGTCTTAACTTCCACTTCATGAACTTATAATTCATTCCCCGTCTTGTGTAGCTTCTACGGCTGATAACTATGTCTTCAGTTTCTACACTGATCGACCCTGTAATGGGTTTGAAGAAGTTCTTGCGCGATACAGAGACATGATTCCACACATAAAACTCTCAGGTAGATCAGCATATTGTTGGATTTTATTTATCATTATAAAATCTATAACTGGAAATTCAAAAGATGATCATTTGTGCAGGCCCAACCTCATTTGCTCCAATAATCAATGCTGGAATTGATATTGTAGAGAAAAACAATGGCCAATATCATGTCCTTGTCATTATAGCTGATGGACAGGTTCATGAAAAGAATACTTGATTAGTGTGACACACTATTTTTCAGTTCTTATTCTATATTTCCATCTTGTGGATGCATACTGCTAATTTCTTTTTATGTATTCGTTTTAATAACAGGTTACAAGGGATGCCAGTGTGCCACCAGGGCAGTTAAGTCCGCAAGAGAAAGCCACTGTAGATGCAATTGTTACGGCAAGGTAAGCTTAAGATAATAGATACACTTCACCCCCATTCAGTTACATTTTTTCACTGTCCTAGCGTGTTTAAGTTGATATAAATATATGTATGGCAGTCAGTACCATCTGTCAATAATTTTGGTTGGTGTTGGGGACGGACCATGGGATACAATGAAGCAATTCGATGATCTTATTCCCGCCGTGTATTTGACAATTTTCAGGTACTTTAACTGCCTTCTGTATTTCCTTGCATCTTTTAGTAACCCATTGTTTGTGAGATGACACCTTTTCAAATCTTCATTCTGCAGTTTGTTAATTTCTCAAAGATAATGTCTGAGAATAAGGACCAACAGAAGGAAGCTGCATTTGCATTAGCGGCTCTTATGGAAATCCCTTTCCAATACCGAGCAACACAAAGTCTACACATCTCAAGGTATTTCTGTGATTTTATCATATTTGCTGAATCAGTTTCAATAATTCCGTTAATACAACTTCCAATGCAGACTAGAATTGATTGGAGGTGTTCGTCCTAGACCACTTCCTCCTCCCCCTCGCGTTATGCAGCATGACAACTCAAAACCATCGAAAATGAAAACATTTTCTAGTAATCCAGGACATTCCCAAGAACAGGTACGTTCTTGTCTCATATGTAACTCAAAATGTTTTTTCTCTAACAAAACAATTCTTAAGGTTTGCGAAATCTGCCATCTAGGTGTGCCCAATATGCTTCACAAGTCCCAGAGACATGGCTTTTGGTTGTGGGCATACTGTACGTACACATTTTGATCGAACCTTATATAATTGCTTGATAAATATGTTCTGACTTTGTTTTTTCTGAACTGGCATTAGACTTGCAAGGTATGCGGACCGAATCTGTCACGATGCCCCGTATGTCAGCAGCCAATAACCACACGTGTCAGGCTGTTTTCTTGATTTCATCAGGAAAAGTGCAAAAAGTTCAAAGAAGAAATTTATTGAAATAATTTTACAGTTACATAAATAAAGCAACATCTTCATTGGTTTTATTTACAACTTATGATATATTATGATCAAAAACCAAATTTGGAATGCAAATAAATCTTTGCATTTGACACAAACCGTAATTCACGTAGACTGTTGACATTGTCCCTTTCTGCAATTTCCCCAATCTGAAACCCACCTGAGAAATATAGATTCTGACAAGATCTTTGTTTAATGTTTGATGTCTGGAAAGCATTCATTTCAAGATTTGTTTCTCCGTTTCGATAGGCGTATGTATTGTTTTCCTGATCTCTGATCGCATGATAATCTTGTATAGAGATGCCAGTATCAGATCCAAAAACAGGAGCATTGTATGTATGGGTAACATTGTGTTTTCTCTTCGCTTGCCTTATTACCGGCGGTGCGCTTTTGGCCTTGTATTTGTTAAAACCCGAGTCAGAGACAACCATATGGTACCCTATTGCAGGTCTTGTGTTTATTAGTCTGCCATTTGTTTTCTGGGGCATGACTTATATATACATAATACTTTCTAGATCATTAGGTTTTAGACTTGGCTCTAGTGGTGTGGGGAAGGGTAATAATTCAGCTTCCGTGGCGGATGCTTCTGGTGCTAATGGTGGCGGAGATGATGATAATGATGGAGCTATGGATGTTGTGGTAGATAATGAGCCTAGGACATCTCATGAAAGTGAGAGGCCTCTTGCACTGTCCATGGCAACTTGAGATTTTGAATTAAGATTTTTGTTAGGGACTAACTGACAGCTGCAGTAGCTCCGCGGCGGCATGAGGGTGGTGGAAGAGGAAAACTCAGAGCTAGAAATGTATACAAACCAGTGTTTCAGGTTTATTTACTCTCTGTAGAAAGGAATGCAATGCCTGCTTGTATCTGTATAGACAAGTTATGAAACTTTTGTTCCTTCCAAATTTCTTCCAAGTATTTTCTAAAATTTCTTTCCAAGCTCAAAATGAACCTCAGGTAGATCTTGGGATATCTTTAGGACTAAATATTGTGCACATCAGGAAAGGGAAATTCGATATATTTGTTTATCATATACTCTGCGAATCTTAGCCACAAACAAGGATCTCAAATCTAAGAAGCCTAAACAGGCCTGAATAATGAATGTAGCATAGACTTGGGCACCAACAGAACTAGGGCGAGTAGTGTACAATCATGGTGCTCAATTTGTATGGCGACAGGGGATTTATCAGCTCATGCAACAGCTTTATGAGACATCAACAGGTGGATCATACTCCAGGAAGCTAATTAGGCAGGCAATGGTTCTTCCAGAACTGCAGTTAAGAGGCTTATTAAGCACTTGCAATACATATGTTGTGCTGTATAATTGTTATGAAAGGAATAATAATGGTGCAGACAAATGTACCCTTTCTAGCAGTGGCCACTTTAGATGGGGTTTCTTCTTCCACTATTTCAGAAACAGTCGGTACCTTTGTTGGCACATCAGGAAGATCCAAAGCATCATCTTGTTGTTCGGTAGAGGGAACTGTTGTGGGGGCCTTGGGCAGATCCTGGAGGGCAAGCTGATAATGACAATAGAAGTTTAATTCAAGTGTAGTAACATTATATTTGAAAACATGAGATATATTATAGAACTAAACAATAGCTCAAATAATATAACCAAAGCAGGTCAATACCTGTGCTTCCAGATTTTCAAGCTCTTCCAATATCTCTTCTTCGTCTTCACTAGATAGTTTCTCTCCCAATATGGCATTTATTTCCTATCATGCCAGAAGAGATAATTTTAGTTCGGTAATATAAACGATGAGGCATTAAATACAAACGACTAGCACAAATTTATGAATAATAAGCTACATAAGAGCAGGTAGAGGCTACCACGAAGTGCCAACCTTACATATTTCTACAGTTTGAGAAACATTTCAGATTCATTGATCGATCCATTAGAGTTATTATTTTGACAAAGAGACCCTTCACAAATTAATTTATTTCAGTTTTATGGACTTGGGCCAAGGAAAGCATAGTATTAATAAATAGGACACTGCAGGATAAGAACGAATCAAAAATCATTTTCTCATGAAATATGATACACTGAGAACAGAAGAAAAAAGTGAAAAATGTTGAAGAAGATGCCAACTTACATCTTGATATGCTCTAGCTTCTTCAGTGTCATCCATCAATTTCTGTACATCATCCAAATTAATTTCACTCTGTATAGCCTTTATTGCATTGGTACCAGCCTTCAAACTCTCGAAGACAGCCTTCTGTTTACTAGCCAGTTCAATATCTGCTAGCTAAACGAAAATTTATGTTAATGTTATGATTTTCATTTAACACCATTCCATATCCTACGGTGAAAGTAGCATTAAACTGCCTCAACATGGATAGACTCATAATTCAAAAAATACATACTTGCTGTTCGACATTTATAAGCCAGGCATCGACTTGTTTCAAAAGCTCTTCCTGCGTCTTTTTCTTTTTCAACGCCAACAAAGCTCGGTCCTTTCTCTTCTCCCGAATCAAATCTCTGGCCGCTTGTGTTTCCGCTTCAATGACTTTGTCAAGCTTCATACACAAAATCAAACATCATATCAAAAAAATATCACACAATTAGGATTAACAAATCCAATACACTAACAACTTAAGCACAATTAGGGTTTACAAACCTGCTGCTGATACTGAGCAAGCTTTCGCCTTTGTGTCTTTAAAGACAGAATAGCTCTATCAACATCGGTGATCTTAGGTTTCTTCACGAACATGTTCCCCATGTTTCCGGTTCAATTCAAAATCGATATCAATCGACTGATACTTAATTGAATACCTTAATTCACCACGATTCCGGTCAACAGGATCAATCACCGGGTAAGCAGCGCGCTTCGTTGTTGACAGATCGGATAGTGGCGACCGAGAGGTTGGTCGTAACAGTCATTCGACCAAGTCGTCCTCCTCCTCCGTGGCTTGTTGTGTAATATCTATTACTTATGACCCCTAAAAATAATTAATTTGGACAACGCAACTCTTTATGTAATTACTTACAACTTTATTTAATTTAGTATACATTTAATAAAACATTTAGCCGTATAATCTTCGGCCAGCGAAAACTCAAACACAGTGTTCTAAATTATACAGGCACAACAACAATTGCAGCAGCTGCATTTCCATAGAGCAATGTTGAGCTTGTTCATGGATTGCTGTGTTATAATCTGATTGATGGAACACATAAAGATCCTGTGTCTAGCACCCTTGGAAGTATCTGTTGAGATGAATAATATTAGTGAAAAATTGATAATATGAAAATGTTGTGTTGAGAAGAGCTGAATACAGAATATGTTATGTGTGTACCTCTCCTAGTCTAGCACTGATTTTCAGTGGCACGAAACTGTCTGCACGTGTCTCCCCAATGTTAACAATAGCCGTAGCTGCACCAGCCGCATGGGCAGCTCTGCAAAGTTATTCATCAGTCAATATGAAAAAGAATTATGAAGACAGACACCAATATGCACAGAGTCAAAAAATGTTTTTAAGAATGAGTGAATGGGGGTGTACTTGATGAGTCTAAATGCAGACATGGTCATGAGAGATGAA
This sequence comes from Sedum album, assembly GCA_006409495.1. Lineage (NCBI taxonomy): Eukaryota > Viridiplantae > Streptophyta > Magnoliopsida > Saxifragales > Crassulaceae > Sedum > Sedum album. The sequence continues at coordinate 143,397 of QZGG01000416.1, forward strand.
CCCAAAACAAGGAAAGCATCACAGCCGTTAGCAGCCTCCATTGCTTGATCAGCTCTGTCCTTGGGAACATTATCACCGAAGAAGACAACCTGCCAAATGTTCAATTAGAAACCATGAAGTTCAAAAGTTGGAATATGGAATATAGCAAGACGCCCAAGCTTACATCGGGCTTTAGCACTCCACTGCACTTTTCACAAGTGGGGATGCGAAAATCTTCCTCCCAAAATTTCTCATCGATTTCAATATCACCATCAGGCCTTTGCTTCATGCCAAAACTCTTGTCAGAGCCAGGACTACCGCCTATGCCTAAGCTTTCAATAGCAGCAGCCCACTGCAACATGTGATATCATTCTCAATCAACAATCCATGTAGAAAAAAGATTCTAGCATTCCAGACATACATTAGGGTTGAGTTCTTTGAGACGATCTTGAAATATGTGCCGGCAGAATGAGTAGCCGCAATCCAAACAGATTACTGTATATACTGTTCCATGCAATTCTAGTGGACTGCTGCCTGCACGATGATGCAGCCTTTACAAAGACACAATGGCAAAAATGTCATGGCACTGCCCCTCAAAAAGAAAGTGGAGAAGAGAAATCGCTTTGCAGTTTCACCTGTCAACATTTTGAGTAATCATAAAGTTTACACGCCCAGCCTTTTCAAGTGAAGCTAAAGCAGTGTGTGCAGCACTAGGCTTTGCCGCATTAAATCGCCGCCATCCAGCATAGCTACGCGCCCAATAACGCCTACGAGATCTGATTGAACGCAGAAACTCCTACAATGAACAAATAACTTGTCAAACCTGAACTGCATCGCCATGTGACAGAAGCAATGGGGAAAGATTAAACTACTTTACAACTGTTCAATGTTAAAAAAGGGTTCAAACTGATGCACCATGTGCCTTCAGGTCACCTGGTGCGTAATTGGCTTGAAACCAGTACTGTATGCTCCATTAGGGCTGCAAGGTTATCGACAGATCAACGATGAAGGTATTGAAATTAAATAACATAATGAACTGTGCTATGAAATGGAAAAAGACGGTGGAAATCAGCAGTCCTTATAAAAATTGTGTTTAAAGATAATTCCATATGAACATTTTAAGGCCTACCAACGACACAATTGAACGGACACACACACATCAGTACACAAACTTGAATATGATATTGTACCTCCTGTAATCAGGAATTCCACACTCTGTACTGATTCCAGCTCCAGTCAAAACGACAACCCTGTTACTGAAATAAACTAAAAGAACCAAATTAATAAAAACAAGAGATGACTTACTTCAGATCGCAAAAAATGTACTCAAAGACTCGAGAAAAGACTGACCTTTGATCGAACAATTGATGCAGAAGCTCAACGTCTTTTAGACTAGGAGGGTCTGAATCAGGGACTGGTTTCTTATCCGCAGAAATGTTAGAAACTCTTTTTTCCATATTAGCCCCAGGAAATGTGATGCGAGTACTTGTTCTCACAGATCTAACCGAAAGTGAATAGGGAACTACTACTCTTCCCGCTCTTTCCGACAAAAACCAGTTATTTGTCATGGAATGAACGGCGTCTGAAGACAGCAATACACTCAATATCAGACTATGAAATCACAGACAATACCAGTTACCAGGCTATGAATCATCAATCACACTTGCCTGTCATCATGGCTCCAATCGTACCCCTCGCTCTTCCCAAACTCTGCAATACATAAATGAATTGCTTATCAAACAAGCCACCAACACATCTGATTTCACAAAGAAACCCTAAACCCCAAACTACTAAAATTCACATTATATGCATCAAATGCTCATCTTTAAACCCTAATCAGAAATCAAGAACATCCATATTTTCAAAGATTTCTGATGGAATTAATACAAGGGGGCTTACAGGTAGGAAGAGATGCCTATAAGCTCCAATCCTCATTCACAAAGTTTGGACCTTGTGACTCAACCCACCGTTCTTCTCCAAAACCGATCTCAATCCCAATGGGTGAATCTTTTGCAGGTCAAAACTGGGTCGATCTCTGATTCCTCCGTCTTCCACGTCGCATACCTCTTCACCGATCGATGTCTCCGACAAAGATTAAACCTTTTTCCAGATAATTCCACAAATGGATAAAACAAATAAATAAAATAAAGAAATAATTAAAAACCTAATTTTGGATATCGTTGATAAGTGTGGGTCACAAAAGTGATGGCTTTACGCATCTGCTCGGCTCTCTCGAGCAAATCCGCAATACCCATCAACGGTTCAAACCTCAGTCTTCATCCGAAGATTCAAAATGGCAAGCTTGTGCTGATTTCGCAAAGCACAGTTAGCAGAAGGGAGCTGACATTATCATTATCGTTAGCAACAGTCGCGTTTGTCGGGTCGCTGTTGAAAATCGGAGACGCTGTTGCTGAAGGTGTTTCGGATGCGATTGAGCTCGAGAGGTACACGGATTCGAGTGAAGGCTTCACTCTCCTTAAACCCTATTCGTGGAAAAAGGTCCCATTTTGTCAAATTTTATTTTCAGTGTTTTTTTAATAAATCAGTGTCTGTGCAAATGCAATTTTCAACATTTTTTGACAAATATCTTACTATTATTTGGTAAATTGGGTGTCTATGGAATGTTGTTATAGGTTGAGAAAGCAGGCGCAAATGCACTATTTGAAGATGAGAACAACAGAGGGAATAGCATTGGGGTAGTTGTTACGCCGGTTCGTCTAGAAAGGCTTTCTGATTTTGGGACTCCTCAGTTTGTGGCAGACAAGCTCATAAAGGCAGAGAAAAGGAAGGTGAGCTTTCTGATTGCAAATGGAACATGTGAAATATAATTGTTGCGTGTTTTGTAGAGTTGCATAGTGAGTAGATTTTGTTGGATACTTGTTGTTTTAGGAGAGTACGAATGACGCTATGCTGGTTGAAGTTAAAGAGAGGAGTGGGCAAGGAGGTATGGAGGTTTATGAATTTGAATATGAAGTTGACAGTAGTAGAGGTGGGTTGAAGAAAATTTTCTCATCTGCATTTGTGGCTTCGAAGAAACTGTACTTGCTCAACATAGCCCATTCAGACAAATTGGAAAATCCTATCAGTGCAAGTACAAGGTCTATGCTGGAAACAGTTCTTCATTCTTTTGACTTAGCGCCATCTGCATGATCAGGTACTTTAGATATTGTGTACTAAATACCTCCACAATAACCAAGCAAATCACATTGTGTATGTCTCCTCACATCATTGTTCCACGGTTTTACTGATACTGAATTCCCATGTATTCACTTGTTTTATAAAAAGTCTGTCTTTTAAGTGCTATGGCTGCTCAGCATTTGGTTGTCTGTGGTGTTCCGAGCGGTGGAGACTTGGGAATAATGAAAAAAGTTATAAACTAAACTTCTGTAGAATAAACCTGAACAGTACTTCTCTTGTCAGGACATGGAAGAACAGAAAGTTTTGCAGAAGGTTTTGACGGATTAAACCAAAATACCTCGTGTTCTTGCAGAAAGTTTTATCTTGTAGAAGGTTTTGACAGGATTAATTTTTATAACGAAATGAGTAAATGACTTCAGATACTTGGTTTTTTTATTTGTAAATTGTAATTGCTTACTTAAGTTGTAAAAAGAATACATTTTCTTCATAATTGAATTAGTACAACAAATATTGTGCAAATTAAATAAATGTAGATATAGACTAAATTTAAAATAAGAATACTTTTATGTATAAGATGTAGGATACCTATCCAGAAGTTTTCGCAATTCAATCATGTATGGTGGAATCATCAAAGATTTGACCTTTTCGAACTCTATCTCTAACTCACTAGAGACTCGGGAAACAAAGAGAAGATGTGTACGAACGAGATATCCAACTTCCAACAACAAGAAGAAGGAAAAGGCTTGAGTAGAGGAACTCATGAACATTTGGCAATCTCAGATGTGTCGATATCAATGGTGACTCATTATTTTGATGAATCATTTCTTTGAACATAAAAAAATTATATAAACACTTTCTCGAAATTTCGCTTATCAGATTTCACTGTGGAAAGCATCCTTTGATTATTAATAATTCAGTGAACGAAATTTAATGAAGAAATAACCTTTAAATCCAACGCTCATATTTTTATAAATCAACCGGATATAATGGTATTAAATGCATTGCAGTAAAAATCAACATGCAGCTGAGCATAAAATGTGATTTTGTCGTCTATGGAAAAACAGAGCAGATGAGAGATGATGATGAATTGATGGTGCCGTCTTTGCTGCTCTACTATGATTTCGCTATGCTTCATTTTATTTTATTTTTCCTGTCTCTTGCTTCAATTTCTTTTCAGGAGGCCGGAGCTTCAATCTCCATCAATATAAACTAATCTCTCTCCTTTTCGCACTCCACCCAATTTCTCTCTTTTACCATCAGCACGGAAATCAGCCTCATCAAGTTCTGAATTTCACTTGCTTGAGTCGAAAATGGCTGAAAGAGAGAATACTACTGGATCGTCCGTACGTCAAGTCCTGCTCGTCTCAGCCGGCGCTAGCCACTCCGTTTCCCTGTTGTGTAAGATTTTGGTTTTTGTGGGGTCTGAGTGGCTTTAGGGGTTCTGGGTGTGTTGGATTCGAGGTTTACAGTTGAGGAATCGATGATTATTGTTCTGGCATTCTAGCTTACAGAAGAAACATTTATAGTTTTTGTTTGTTTATTGCCTTCGCAGAAAGTAATACAGATCTCTTGTGGTTGGAGACATAAGCTGGCTGTCACTGATAGGCAAAATGTATTTTCTTGGGGAAGGAATACAAATGGACAACTTGGTCATTGGGAAGCTATCGACAGGTAAACATTATCATCTCGATCATCGGGTTTTTGTGAAAAACACTGAATAGAGTACTAGTCCTTGGCTTAATCTTAACTTACAGGCTAAACAAGTTTGTCGAATCTAACCATCGATTTATTTTGTCAACCAGAAATAGTCCCAAGCTCATTGATGTATTAAGCGCTGATGGGTCTGGAATTCGACACCTAGCTGCCTCACTCAAGCTACCATCGTCTGGTCAGTTTCCGTCCGCACTCAGCCACACGATAACCATTGCTCATATCTCTCACTTTCCTTTAATTGCTTCTTGTACTTGTATAAAAGCTGATGTTGAGACGTAAAGCCTAAAAGTCACTTGTGTTTATTTGCATAGGGAAGACGATTCCTTCACTATCAGAACGCTACGCAGTGGTTCCAGGGGAAAAGGCTAGTATCTTTCCGTTGTTTACCATCTATTAAAGCCTGCATTTTTTCTTGACTTATTCCACATCATTACACCTAAATACCTAATAAGTAATCAAATATACGCAGGCTCAAGCTAGACCGTGACATCAACCGATGCCACCATGAGCGATGCTAGTGCGATGTGAAAAGGATACGAATATAACCTATCATCTTCATCTTCCGCTACGCCCGTTACCTCATCGTACCAGACCCGGTCTCAGTAGTTAATTATCTCTGCATGAATATTGTAATCCTAGACATGTTAGATTCTACTGGTTCCACTCCATGTATCTACTTGTCACACTTTTGTCCAAAATTCCTAGAAAAATAATTAATGATACAGAAGTCAAGCGTCAAACTGCCCCGAACGACACCGTTTTATTCACAAATTTTCTGAAAAGGAAAATAAATCGGTCGCTGAAACAAGAGTTCATTCAATCGCACGAGAAGAATTCCGAAGAGAGAAGAAGACGTCGTAATCGGAAGGCTACGCAGGTCAGCGATCATTCTCTCTTTCTAACTAAATCGTACATCTTCGATCCTCACAATCGCAACTTTTCTCCAGCTCCCCGGATCTGATCCCTAAATTAGGGCGCTTTTCCCCAATCGGCAGATCCCGTTGATTATAATAATTGTCATTATGAACGATTTCGAAGGCTTGTTGAACTCCGATTACGGATTCAAGCCGCAAGGTAAATCCGCGCCGATGGCTGCTGCCGGTGCTGCTAGATCATCGTCGGTAAGAACGACGCCGTCTACTGGTTACGCTAATTTCATTGACGAGGACGATCCGATCATTAATCAGAGTAGAGGAGGGAAAGGTCGGGTTTCAGGGAGTGTTGATGGGTTTGATGATATGTTTGGTGGTCCTTTTAAGTATTCCAGCACTCCTGAAAATAGGTCGAAAGGAGATGAGTTTGATTTTGATAATATGTTTGGTGGAGGTGGACGGGCTGCGGATGTGAAGTCGTCTGCGCCACCGGTGTTTGATAAGCCGGTGTTTGATGAGGAGGATGATGTGTTTGGTGGAAAGAGTAAGGGTCTGGTGTGAATGATTTTGAGAATGTGTTTGCGTCTATGAGTGGGGCGCAGAATGGGAGTGGGGCTAGTGCTTTTGATGATATTTGTTAGGAGGTGGAGGAAGTTCGAATAGTTTTAAGAAGGATGATGATGTTAGTGTGAAGAAAGATGCTGGTGATTTTGATGATTTGATTCCAGGGTTCGGTGGAAGTAGTCCTGCAGCTTCCAGGTTAATATGTTATATCCATCTGCTATTAGTTTTTATGCCAATGTGATTTATCAGTTTCTGTTATGTCAATATTGTTCGACTCTCTGAAAAGGTATAAGCTAAAGTTGTAACATATACCTCTTTTTTTCTCACTAGGACTTCTGCAGTAGTTTTTTTGTGAATTAGAAATATCCAACTCTCTGTCTTTAAACATCATCATCCGGCATAAAGATTATTCGAATTCTATAATAGTAGTAGAATTCAAAGGTGTACGGTTAATGATAGTCGTAGAATTCAGTTCAGCATCTTGATTTTTTGGTTATAGAGCAGATTGTGTTTTATTTTGTTCCCCTATCTTGCAGTTAGTTTTATGATTTGTTTTATGTAATCAACGATAGAAA